>CM074725.1:27265487-27475487 GCA_037306005.1 Rhinophrynus dorsalis | reverse complement strand
CAGGCTGTGCGGCAGAGTTGACTCGCAGCCTGTCCTGAAGTGACGTCACCGGCTTAACTTTAAAAGCCAGTATCTCGGAGAATACTACATTATATTAAAAAATAAATAAAAGGATGCAGACGCATTGCAAAGGAGCATTCAAATCAAGTCAACTTTAAAGGGATAGTAATGTTTCAAAATAAAATCAGCTCTGATTAATCTTCATAGTATTTGGGCCATGGAGAGTGTTATTTCAATACTGTCAGAGTTGTAGTTCAAGAGTAATTGAATGA
This sequence comes from Rhinophrynus dorsalis, assembly GCA_037306005.1. Lineage (NCBI taxonomy): Eukaryota > Metazoa > Chordata > Amphibia > Anura > Rhinophrynidae > Rhinophrynus > Rhinophrynus dorsalis. The sequence goes on along the minus strand of CM074725.1, from coordinate 27,475,215 downwards.
TAAAGTATCCCCCTCCCGCCCCTTTTACTGTTGTAACACTGCTCACCTCAGAGAAGCAAGACTGTCCGGATGGATCGCAGAGAGGGACAATCTTCAGTGATCATAAGGAAAAACCTGAAAAACCTGTCAAGGGGGCAGGTTTTTTCTTATACTCACAGTAAGAAGATTGTCCCTTGCTGTTATCTGTCCGGTCAAGAGACCAGATTCCACATCTGAGCTGAGCAGTGTTACACTAGGTAAAAGGGTCAGGAGGGGGATAATTTATCATTCAATTACTCTTGAGCTACAACTCTGACAGTATTGAAATAACACTCTCCATGGCCCAAATACCATGAAGATTTATTGGAGCTGCTGTTTTTGTGAAACTTTACTACCCCTTTAAGGACTGCGTGCTGTGCTATAACCGTCACACGGTTTTTGCCTGCTTTTATTTTGAAACATTACTATCCCTTTAAGGGGTTAACAGGGACCAGATAACTGTGTGATGCATTGTTTCCCAAAGTGTTGCACAACCCTCTGGTTCTTTAAGGATCAAAATTAACTATTTTATGCAAAAAAAAAAAAAAAAAGGAAAAAATAAAATAATTTTCAATGCGTGAGCGTTTTCAACTTAAGGGGAAAAACAAGTTTTTGTGAAACTTTACTATCTCTTTAATACAGGTGATACTTCCCCTTTAACAAGAGTGAAGTAAGGAAAAAAAAAAGAAGGATTGAATATATTGGGCACCAGCAATCAAATAAGGATCACTTCAAAAGAGGTGAGAGATCCCCTTTAATAAAGCCCATGATATTTTTCAGAAAGTAAATTTTTTTGTTATTCATCAGAACTTGACAGGCCATGCAAGAAGGCCCAAGATGGCCTCTGGGCCTTAGTCTGGACATCCCCGATTTTCCTAATAACTCAATGTCTATGTATTTGTTATTTTCCATGTTTGTACTCATTTTCTACGTTATGATTAATCTTTACTTATGTGTTTTGAATTAGTCATGTTTTAATTCGTCCAAGGTTCCGCTGGTGATTTTTACCTTGGATTCTGCATATTCTGTTGTTTTTATTTGTGAACGATTATAGATATAAAGATTTAATATCAAAAATGAATTATAGACATGCACAGAATATTTTTTGCCATCACAAGGCATTAAAGTCATAGTGTCGAATAGTATGGAAAACTACAGATTGCAGGTTAATCCTGCAGAGTAAAAACCATGGTAGAATTGCAGCTCAAATTTGAATTATTGGGGTGAAGCACTTCTTTGTTCAAGAGAAAATATCTTCAGTCAGTGCTGGATGTTTTTTCCATGGAGGCGGACATGACAGTTGAGGTTGTAATATCAGACTGAAGCAGGCGGAGTGCATTAGTGTACTTAAAGAGATAGTAATACTTAAAATGTAAAAAAAAATATGTTGTAGGGTTTATTGCCCTGAGTAAAGCAAGGGCACTCCCACTGCTGAGAGGTGTTTCATTCAAAAGTTATTAATTTTCAAAGTTGAATTTTTAGGTGCAATATCACAGTGGCCTGAAATTTTACAGTGGCGCTGTTGCTACACGATCCTATGGACAGGTCTGGTCAGTTGACCATAAATCTCCATAGGATGGTGTAGCAACAGCGCCACTGTACAATTTCAGGCCACTGTGATATTGCACCTAAAAAAATTCAACTTTGAAAATTAATAACTTTTGAATGAAACACCTCTCAGCAGTGGGAGTGCCCTTGTTTTACTCAGGGGGATAAACCCTACAACATATTTTTTTTTACATTTTAAGTATTACTATCCCTTTAACTCTTCAATCCTTTGAGTGCCAGAGCGGTGTGCAACGCATTGCAAACCAATGCGTTGCATACCCTTCTGGCACTCAAAGGGTTAAGGGTTAAGATTACCAGGTGCACCAAGCAGAGTCTGAGGACCTGTGGTCCTATTAGAAACTGTCATGTCTGTGTTAATAACTAATAGAAATGTACCTATCCTATATAATAATTCGCCAAGTTGTGTGTAACGCCCGACATGCGCAGTAGACACTGCTGCGCGTACAGCAGTCATACGCAGTACAGACTGCCCGCGCCGCGGTTGGTACAGAGCTGGGCACTCCGAAGGAGCGTCCAGCTCTGTATCAGCTGAGGCGCGGCCAGTCTCCACTGCGTGTGACTGCCCCGCGACCGGCTGCCAGAGGCACTGTGGCCCGTGTAACGAGCTGTTCAACTAGTATATAATAAATACACACACAATTCAATGGTTGGTCTACTTACGAGCAATCCTATATAATAATTCGCTAAATCGTGTGTAACGCACGACATGCGCAGTACACACTGCTGCGCATGCTACGGACATGCGCAGTAGAGACTGCCCGCGCCGCGGCTAATACAGAGCTGGGCGCTCAGAAGGAGCGTCCATCTCTGTATGAGCCGCGGCGCGGGCAGTCTCCTCTGCGCGTGACTGCCCCACGACCGGGTGGCAGTGACACTGTGGCCCGTATAACGGGCTGTTCAACTAGTATTTAATATAGAAGTAAAAATACAGATATTTACATTCAGAGTGCAATTCCTTCAAAGTATACTAGGCAAACCCCTTCTTTCATCAAGTGCCCACAATCAAACCCAGTGTTACCTGATATTCCAAACTGTCCACCAAACAGAGGGGATGGGGAGGCAGGAAATGGGGGAGGGGAGAAGACACAAGAGGAGAGACACAGTCTGGAATTCACAGGATCAGAAGAGAACTCCCTTGAGCAGCTGTGTGCTCTATCATTTAACAACTTCCTAGCCCTGCCCCTTATTTCCTATTGGCTAAATGATATGATGTCACAAAACACACCCCCATCCATTTTCACCATGTGGACAGATCACCACAATGTCCACCTCCATGAACAAGATATCCAGGATGTTAATAAGATGTTATCGCTTGAATCAAGGCAGGGGCCAAAATCTGTAGTGGCCAATAGGATTTTTTGGCCATAGAGAGGCAAGTGTGTGTGTGTGTGTGTGTGTGTTTGTGTGTGTGTGTAGGAAGTACTCATTTAACACATCCGTTTCACTGTTACGCCAGCATTGTTCCTCAATCCGACATTACTTACCTTTGTGTGGTGCACTGGTGGACAGTTTTTGTGTCTCTAGCTTTTTGGGGACTATAGCTGAAATGCCAAAGACTTCCTACCCCTAGTCTAGATGAACCCCTTGTACTTCCTCAGGGATCATGGGTTTCCATGAAACCCAGGTTGAAAGCCGTTGTTCTCAGTAATGGCATTGACGTTTCTAGTAAATAACCAGAGTACAATAGAATCTAGAATCTTACTCAGACAATGCACCTGATCATTGTGTCAGACAAGGCCTTCTACTAGGGCACGTTGACATAACAGAGAAACTGAAAGAACACAAAAGAACATGACAGCTACATTGTATCCTCTGCCTTAGATAATACAAATGTGATCTTTTGAGTTCTATCCTCTGTATCCACAAATAGCTAACAAATGGCATTAAAGTGGCTATAACACTGTATCGCAACTTAGGTTCACGTGTAACAGCTTTTAGAATCACCAATATGTTGTTATTATAGCATTTTTTATTTAACATAATTGTTAATTAGATATTTAGCTTCATTTGTTAGTTTATGCAAGTTAGACGGCAGAGGGAGGAACAGCTGTTTGCCAGATACTTTCATTCTACACTGCTCTCCATCCCATCTGACATACCCCATATCTCTTAAAGGGATAGTAATACTTTGTTTTATCTTTATTTTATTTTGTAGGCATTAGAAAAACATGAAGAACGATATAAGTCTTATCTCTCAAATCTTTATAGTTTGAGAGATATTCACAAGCAAAGTCCCCCCCCCCCGCCCCTTTTACCTAGTGTAAGCCATCTCTTCTCAGATGTGGAATGCAGTCCATAGACCAGACAGATAACAGAAGGGGACAATCTTCTTCCTATGAGAACAATGAAAGCCCTGCCCCCCTTGACAAGTTTTTCAGGTTTTTCCCTTATCTTAATTGAAGATTGTCCCTCTCTGCAATCTACCTGGGCACCTCCCTTCTGCTCTGCTGAGCAGTGTTACATCAGTAAAAGGGGAGGGAGGGGGATACTTTATCATTGAATTACTCTTGAACTACAACTCTGACAGTATTGATATAACACTCTCCAAAGTCCAAATACTATGATGATTAATTACAGCTGCTTTTATTATGAATCATTACTATCCCTTTAAATATTTAAATGGCCAGAGAGGCTTATGTTTTAGGTAGTGTTGCTAGGAGTTGTGGCTGGTGGGTGGGGCACTACCAAGGTTTTTCCCTTATCTTAATTGAAGTTTGTCCCTCTCTGCAGTCTACCTGGGCACCTCCCTTCTGATCTGGCTGAGCAGTGTTACATCAGTTAAAGGGGCGGGAGGGGGATACTTTATCATTGAATTATTCTTGTACTACAACTCTGACAGAATTGAAATAACACTCTCCAAAGTCCAAATACTATGATGATTAATTAGAGTTGCTTTTATTATGAAACATTACTATCCCTTCAAGCAGGGGAGGGCTGGCAACTTGTAGCCCAGGGGGCAAATTCAGTCAAGTGGCCCATTTCTATATCGCTCAAGCCCACCCCCTTTTGTTAATTTTAAAATTGGCATTAATGTTGTGAAGTAAGGCAAGTGATACCACATAGCTTACAGCTGAAATGAGGCTACACTATTGTGCTCCTACAAAGCTTACAATTTCATACCTCCCGACATTTCAAATGTCCAAAGAGGGACACTTGTGTTTTAGGGGGTGTGGCTGGGGGGGGTGTTACTAGTAGGCGGGGCATTACAGAGTATTTTTAGGTTATTTTGTGACCTATTGACACCTCTTTGTATAACTGAATAAATGATTTAGAACAAGACCAAAGTGTTTTAATCACACAGATTAATTTATATCCACATATACTGAAGTATATACAAACATATATATGAGTTTTATTGCTGTGGAACAATTTAATACACTAATATACACACCACACTGTCTGGTCTCCTAAAAAGAGGGACACCAGGGTGGGAAAGAGGGATTTGGGTCAAAAAGAGGGACTGTCCCTCCTAAAAAGGGACACTTGGGAGGTATGCAATTTAAGTAATGCTACACTAGTTATACTATAGAGCTTACAAGGGAATGGGTTATGCTACTAGTGTAGCTCCATTTGGATTGATCATCTGTGGTGTCGTTTGTATAGCTCCATTTCAATTGTAAGCTCTGTGGTATCACTAGTGTAGCTCCATTTACAACAGCAATTGGGAGATTTAGTGAGGAGCAGTGGCCCACCAGCCCAGACATATCACCGGCCCAGGGGGCAATTGCCCTCCTGCCCCCAGGTCAGCCCTCCCCTGCCTTCAAGTATAAAAAACAGAGTCTCTGGGTCAGACAGTTCCCAGATATGATTGTGATGGAATCTTCTGAAGATTTTTCAAGTATCCAAGGGTTAAATGCAGTTTACATGAACCAAAGAAGACTGAGTTACTGCAAGAAGTGGAATCAGCGACTCAAACGAAGGGTAAACGCAGCCTCTCACCTCTGTGCAACCAACTCTGAAATGAATGCGGCAGCATGCTATAGTTTTATGCAGTGGACAACATTACTTTTTTCATCTTCAGAACAGCAAAGTCTGGCTTAAAACACTGACATAAAAAAGTACAGACTGCTGACTAATCTGAAAGGTTTCAAGACAGATACCCCCAATTAACCCTACAATTAACCCAGGCAGACTTAAGAAATCTGTTACTCTGATTGTTCCTCTTTTTTTCTGCGTACGTATGAACTTAAAGGTTAGTTTAATTAAGTTCTACTCAATTTAGAGATACCTCTTGCATTGACCATGAAGTACATTTCACAGGGTTAATCCTTTGAGTGCCAGAGAGATATCCATGCATTGTGGCGCAATACATTGGATACCTGTCTGGCCATCGAGGGGTGAACAATATTCTGTTTTCTGTAATATAGCTGAGAAACGTAATTCATGATCAATGTACAAGTCGGGTTGCAACCTTTTCCTCAAAAAATACCGGACATAGTTGTGGGTCGGTGGGGGCGGAGCCACAAAAGGGAAGAGTCACAAAAGGGAGGAGCCACAAAAGGGGCAGAACCACTCAATATTGCATAACCCTACAAAAAAGAAAATCATAATCAAGTATCTTTACCTGTATATTTTCATACTAATATCTATAAAGCAGTTTGGTGGCCATTTTCTTGTAGTCCTATCCTGGCATCACAAATCATCACATTCAGCAATTGGCAGCTTGCCCTCTATTGTATACCACTCTGTCACACCCACAGTGCTGCGGTCCAATCACAGCCTTCTATATGTAGCAGTAGTTACGCGTGGCTGGGTGATTTGAAGAGCCAGGGACACTGCGCGCATGGGGTCTACTGACCACAAAATTTATTTATTCTCTGCCTCTCCCTACTCAGTCAACTCACTCCCCAGACGCACACAAATACCGACTTTTCAATTGCCAGTATAGTAGTTATACCGGCTCCAGTGCACTAATTACCGGCTGCGTTGGTAAAATACTGTCCAGGTGGCAACCCTATGTACAAGGTATCTCTAAATTGAGTATAATCTAATAAAAATTAACTTGTAGAATTATCTGGAGGTGTCCCTAGCATAAAAAGACTTAATTATGCGTAGTTATAAAAGCCTATGGGTCAGAGCCAGACACACAAACTTTCATGCAGAATTTTATTTTGTAACAAATCAAGCCCAGCCCCCACTCATGATTAAGCCCCGCCCCCTTTTGACACGCATTGTGTCGTTTATCTTCCCCAATGGCAGCACAGGACTTCCAGGAGAAGGGAGTCCTATGCTGCTGCTGGGGAAGATAAATGACACAATGTGTGTATGATATATGGATTTATATATATGACACAATGCATGTATGATTTATGTGTATATATATATATATATATATATATATATATATATACATATATATGATGGTGATGATAATTTATGATCCATTAAAATATGTTGGAGACCTCTTTAGCATTCAGTGGGGGCAACTGACATGCAATACTGTCTAGTACTTTAAGATCTGTCTCTCCCTAATGATCTGCGGTACACTCTACAGTCAGTTTGCTCAGGATGTGAAGCCAGGAATGAAAACTTTAGCATTTCTGCAGGTGTAAGCACCTAGAACAGTGTAAAGCTAGGCGTGTGTACACAACATTCTGTGAAGCTAAATGCAATGTCAGAATCAAGTGAAGCTGTTGTAAGCTTGAGTACTCACTGTATGTAGGAGGGAAAAACCATGCATAGATATAATTTAGATATAATTTAACTCCTTGCGTTCTAGAGAGGTCTCCAATGCATTGCAAAAGAAATGAGTTAGAGGCTCTATAGCAACCATAGGGATAAGGGGGCCTTCTACTCTATATTTTGCCTAGACCCCATCCGTGGCTTAACCTTTTGCTTGCTGAAGGGATGTTGAATATCCCACTTGCAATTAAATGGTTAAAATGGCCCTTGCGTGCGCCCCCACCATGCGGTTTCCTTTCCATGCCCCCCCCCATAATTTTTTCTCCTGCTCTTCCATCCAGCTGCCAGTCACTCCCTGTTATGTATCATGCACAATTAGTGAAACGTCCACAGATGCTTCCTTGTCTATTTCACTGCCACGGGCGTCAGGTGATTTGATTTATTTATGAAATATTGCTTTATATGTCAGTAGGAAAACAAAATTCATAGCTTATTGCAAATTAATAAACATGAATCCCATAGAGGGGAAATTCTTGGATTAATGGTAATAAGCAGTCTTCTCCAACTTTTTACTACAGTGGTTCAGTGGTAGAATAGGATGACCACACTCTTTTTTTTCTTTTTTTTAGCCACTAGGGGACTGTAGTCCTGCCGCCTGGGCAGGGTCATGTGACATCACGTGACCCTCACTATACCCTTTGCTGATGTCAGTGTACAAACTGCCCTTTCTCTGGAGCACCACAGAGCTGTAAACTCTAAACTGAGAATTGACTATTGCATTAGAGAAATTGATGCCTGCAATGGGCTACAAAAAAATGGCCACCGCATTTAAGTATTGCAGATAGAGAGATAGATAGAAGAACAGGCAGATAGATAGATAGATAGACAGATAGATATGAGATACATAGATATGAAATAGATAGATAGATAGACAGACGGATACATAGATATGGGATAGACAGGTAGATAATAAATAGATAGATAGATAGATAGATAGATAGATAGATAGATATGAGATAGGTAGATAGATAGACAGACAGATAGATCGATATGAAATAGATAGATATGATATAGATAGATAGATAGATATAAGATAGATATGAAATAGATAGATGGATAGATAGATAGATAGATAGATAGATAGATAGATAGATAGATATGAAATAGATAGATAGACAGATAGATAGATAGACAGATAGATAGATAGATAGATATTAGATAGATAGATAGATAGATAGATAGATAGATAGATAGATAGAAGATAGGTATGAGATAGATAGATATGAAATAGATAGAAGATAGATACATAGATAGAGCTAGATAGACAGATATTAGATATTAGATAGATATTAGATAGATTTATCTAGATAGATAGATAGATAGATATTAGTTAGATAGATAGATATTAGATAGAAATAGACAGCTAGAAAGGCAGACAGAGATTCAGAATTTACTTTTGTTTTTATCATTTCCCTTATTGTATTAGTTTACCATTTAACCCTTTGTGAGGCAGAGTGATGCGCATCATATTGCTTTGCAATGTGTTGCGTACCCCTCTGGCATTCATAGGGTGAAGCTGGGAGCCTTTTCCACAAATCAACTGCCCTTTCAGGAATTCCTAACAATCCCATTTAGCCTGCTACCCCTTAAATTGTGTTGTCCCTCCTCTTTCTCTGTATGTACTTTATCAAAGAGCAAAGTCTTGTTCACCGGCTTTGGTACACAAAGGGTTAAAGTAATGTGGATTTTTTTTTTTGCTATTGGCACTCGAGGTAGCATTGAAAGCAAGGAAGCACAGCCAAAACATGATCCTACCATATAAGGACAGTGAGCACAACTGGTAAATTTACTAATCCAAACCATCCACAGCATTCACCCAGGACAGTCTGCGGAGCGAGTGCCCAATACAAGTCCATGTGGATTCCATGCACTGAGCTGAGTCAGACAGAAGGAAACCGGTTCATGTTTACAAAACAATAGGTTAACCCTTTGGATGCACCCAAGGGGTTCAGGGAACATTGGGCTATATGCATAGACACAGGGCCGGTGCAAGGATTTTTGTATACACAGGCGAAGGTGCATTTTGATGCCCCCCCCTGACCCGGACACAATCCACCTGCCCCCTCCCTGACCTTGCCACAGTCCCCTGCCCCCGCTCACATATTCACCACCACAATGCTCCCCTCAATTCCACATTGCACCTTCCACAATGCTCCCTTCATCTCAACATTGCCCCTTCATCCGCACATTGCTCCTTCATCTCCCCCCCCACATATTCACCACCACAATGCTCCCTTCATCTCCACATTGCCCATTCATCTCCATATTTCCCCTTCCATAATGCCCCTTAATCTCCACATTTCACCTTCCATAATGCCCCTTCATCACACAATGCCCCTTCCACACTGCCCCTTCATCTCCACATTTCACCTTCCATAATGCCCCTTCAACTCCACAATGCCCCCTGATCCCCTACCTTGAGTCCCTGGTGGTCTAGCCATAAGAGAGCTCTGTGCCTCCTTCGGCACAGAGCTGAAGCTCCCAGCAATGTTTCAGTAATGCAGAGCGCTGGAAGATGATGTCATCTCCCAGTGCTCTGTATTACTACAGAGCCTGGGTCCTCTGCGTTGTGAGCGTCCCATAGATGCCGTGAGGGAGCGCTTGGTCGTGTAAATCAGCGCTCCCTCGCGGCAGATATATTTAAAAAAAATAAAAAAACAATCTCAGCGTCTCCCTTTTCGGCCTTAATGGTAGCGCCGGCCCTGCATAGACAAAATTGGAACAAGAATGGAACAAATCAAGTTAGAAATAGCTCGGGCATTGTTTTGGCAATCTTGTCCTTGGAACAAACAGATATCCTTTCCTGATCAAAGTTCCTTAACCCCTTAAGCACCAATGACATGTCAGGGCCGTCACTGCTGTCCTTGCCTAATGGACCTGTGACGGTCCTGGCACGCCATGTATTTTTTACTCACAGTGATCCCTCGGGGTCTGAAATTGACCTCTCCATGACCGGAAAGGTCACTACCAGACCCCCATTCGGAACACCATCGCAAGTGATCAGTCATTCCCACAATGCAAAATGTGTCTGTGACCGGCAAAGTTGACATGATTCTCAAAATTTGGAGCTCTCTACCTAATGGGAAACCTGGCCCTACGTGAACATTTAATAAGAAACTGTCACCGTGATTTTTTTTACATATTTGAAAACCTCATTCTTAACTGTGTCATGTTATCCAAACGTCCAGCAGATGTCTAGCATTCAAATATTCACACTTTTATTTCCAGGAAAAGTGAAAGTCTCCTTGTGCAGTACAGTGTTTTATTAGCATATGAAACATCACTGAGAATCTCCATTAGCATATGGAATGTCACTGAGAGAGCTTAATTAGCATATGGAATGCAGCCGAAAGGCTTAATAAGCATGTGAAACATCATTTGTACCATTTGGGTACCACAATTAGCATCCATTAGCATACAGTACCAAGTATGAAAATCTCCTTAACCCCTGAAGGACCAGAGAGGTTTGCACACCTCTCTGGTCTTTAAGTGGTTATCTGTACATTGGCTGGTATTTTGGCTAACAAAACATATAGGCAGTTTTTAATGAAGTTTTCAAATATTCAAACTTGAATCAATGTGACTGTTCCATCCATTCAAGAGTCAACCCCTACCCTTTCTGCTCTCAATCCCACCCAGTTAAACTCCACCCTCTTTATGCCAAAATTCATGTCAGTCACTCTAGTTCCCAGCCTACCGAGCCCTCTCTGGGTGGCTCCAAAGAAGAAAATTCCAAGGTATGCTCAGTCTTAAGTTATATAGGCATTATCTTATCTCAGTTGCAGCAAACCAGCTGAGGTTGCTCCCAACACTTAAAATTGCCAAAGAGGGACAGTTGTTTCTTAGCGGGCGTCTCTGGAGGCGTGGCTGGTAGGCGGGGCATTACCGAGAATTTTTAGGCTATTTCATGACCTACTGACACCTCCTTGTGTAACCTAATAAATTACTTATAACAAGACCAAAGTATTGTATTTACACAGACTAATTTATAAACACATATACTGACTTTTATACAAACATTAATATGAATTTTATTGCTGTAGAGCAATGTGATACAGTTACATACACACCACACAGTCTGATCTCCTAAAAAGAGGGACATCAGGGTGAGAAAGAGGGACAGAGGGATTTGGGTCTAAAACAGGGACTGTCCCTCCTAAAGAGGGACACTTGGGAGGTATGGGCCTCTTTAGCTGGTGGAGAGAAGGTAACCGCATATCCTTTTAAATCAGGGACACATGAAAACGTCCTTTTGCAGGGTTGCACAGGAATAAGTACAACCCTGCAATGTGTATACAACCCTGCAAGTCGTGTCCCTTATTTAAAGTGATAGGTGGTCACCTTAGCGTGGAGACCTCCCCCATATTCTGAGTCACGGTGGTCTGTCTGCTCTATGTGTGTACTTCACCGAGGCGACACAGATTAAACTGCTTATACAACAGCTCATCATTGTATATTCTCTTTCTGCAAATGGAATTTATTCTAGATTGTTTTGTGTTTCTCTCTTTTCTTTATTTTAACCCTTTAATGACCGATGACATGATAGGCTAGGTGAATTTGACTCAACCCTCTGAGTGCCAGGGGGGGAGGGGTGCGCAACACATTGCTTTGCCTTCCAGATCTGTGTATGGAAGCACTGTCACAGCTGACAGCATTCCGTTGCAGTTGCCTATTGCAATCCTCTGCATCACAATGGCATATCTCCCAAGTGTTCCTCTTTAGGAGATAATAGGGGTCCATTCCACCTAAGTGTCCCTCTTTAGGAGATATTAGGGGTCCATTACTCCCAAATGTCCCTCTTTAGGAGATATTAGGGGTCCATACCTCTCAAGTGTTCCTCTTTAGGGGATATTAGGGGTCCATACCTCACAAGTGTCCCTCTTTGAGACCAATATCCCTCTGTCCCTCTTTCCCACCCTGGTGTCCCTGTGTTTAGGAGATCAGACTGTGTGCTGTGTATATAAGTGTATCACCCTGGTGTCCCTGTGTTTAGGAGATCAGACTATGTGGTGTGTATAGAAGTGTACCACCCTGGCGTCCCTGTGTTTAGGAGATCAGACTGTGTGGTGTGTATAGAAGTGTATCACCCTGATGTCCCTGTGTTCAGGAGATCAGACTGTGTGGTGTGTATATAAGTGTATCACCCTGATGTCCCTGTGTTTAGGAGATCAGACTGTGTGGTGTGTATATAAGTGTATCACCCTGATGTCCTTGTGTTTAGGAGATCAGACTGTGTGGTGTGTATATAAGTGTATCACCCTGGTGTCCCTGTGTTTAGGAGATCAGACTGTGTGGTGTGTATAGAAGTGTATCACCCTGGTGTCCCTGTGTTTATGAGATCAGATTGTGTGGTGTGTGTATATAAGTGTATCACCCTGGTGTCCCTGTGTTTAGGAGATCAGACTGTGTGGTGTGTATAGAAGTGTATCACCCTGATGTCCCTGTGTTTAGGAGATCAGACTGTGTGGTGTGTGTATATAAGTGTATCACCCTGGTGTCCCTGTGTTTAGGAGATCAGACTGTGTGGTGTGTATATAAGTGTATCACCCTGGTGTCCCTGTGTTTAGGAGATCAGACATTGTGGTGTGTATATAAGTGTATCACCCTGGTGTCCCTGTGTTTAGGAGATCAGACTGTGTGGTTTGTATATAAGTTTATCACATTGATCCGCAGCAATAAAACTCACATTAATGTCTGGTTAAACATCAGTATATGTGTTTATAAATTAAACTGTGTAAATAAAATACTTTGGTCTTGTTGTAAATCATTTATTCTGTTACACAAACAAGTGTCAGTAGATCATGAAATAACATAAAAAGACTCAGTAATGCCCCGCCCACCAGCCATGTCCCCCAATAACACCACAGAAAAGAAAAGTGTCCCTCTTTGGTCATTTGAAATGCTGGGAGGTATGAAATGGGTTAACCCTTTGAATGTCAGAGTGGTAGCCCTCTGGCACTCAAAGGGTTAACTATGACAAAAAAAAAAAAGGGGCAGAAAGCTGATTAGCGGTTCCATGTATAAAATGCTAAATGGCAAGCAAAAAAAAGCCCAGTTATATACAGGGTTAATTTCTCAAATCTATCTAATTTACAGAAAAATGGATAGTATCCTATAAGCAGATTTTATTTTTTCAGTACAAAACAATGCGTTGTGTACCCCTCCGGCACTCGAAGGGTTAATCACGCTCTGCCCACCTGTTTTCAGTTATCTTGGCTTGGTAGATTCTCATCTTCCTCGTTTTATGTTTGCCAGCATTTCCCACAGTCTGCGCTGACACCAAAGTCCTATCAAAGGCTTTCTGAATGGGGGGTGGCCAGCTCTCGGCAGATCTCTGGGGACAGCTTCCCAGGGCAATGCAAGAACATTTGGGACCTCATAAAACCATCTCAGCTACGAGCACTGGGAATTTTTACCATGTGTTTCATCCATCTCTTTGACATGAATGCTCTCTGATTTATTTTCTCTGTCCTGATCCATTTTTAACCCCTTTCGCTCTTCCGCTGCTAATCCTTTCTTGAATTTGATGAGCTTTCAGCCTTATCACCTATGGTAACGGTGTGCCTTAACCCTTTAATTGCCACAGTGGTATGAAACACATTGCAAAGCAATGCGTTGCATACCCCTCTGGCACTCAAAGGGTTAAAGGGATAGCGTAACACACACACACACACATATATTAGGTTTTATCCTCCTGAATAAAACAAGTTATTGCAGTTCAAACTTGAAATCTTTAGGTGCAATATCTCAGTGGACTGGAATTTTACAGTGGTGCTGTTGCTACACCATCCTATGGAGAGTTATGATAAGCTGACCTGAATTGTACATAGGAGGGAAAGGCCCTTCTCAAAGTGTTTTCAGTACTGTGGAGAACTCATCTGCCTGTGTGTTGAGGTGGTCCTCTGATAAGGAAGGGGTCGGCGCTAGACTTTTGCCGTATTGTCTGTAGCAACAGCGCCACTGTACAATTTCAGGCCATTGAGATATGGCATGTAAAAAAAAAAATTCAAGATTGAGCTGCCATATATTTTTAATGAAACACCTCTCAGCACTGGGAGTCCACTGGTTTTACTCAGGAGGATAAAGCGTACAATATATATTTTTTTAACATATTAAAGCGGAACTATCATCCTATATAAAGTCCCCCACAATAAATAGTCATTTGGAGATAAGATTTTTAACAGCGCTATTATCGGGTAGAAGTACCAGGTTCTGAAATAATCCTTTTACTTCTGAGAGAGGCGGCCAGGCTTTCATGCAGACATCTTGTCTTAGAGACGTCTGCGCGCCTGCGCTGTCCGTCCTGGTCTCCTCTAGGAGGCGCTGCATTGTACCTTAAGGTACCGGAAGGGACTGACGGAGCAGAAGCGCAGACAGCTCTAAAGCAAGAAGCCTGGTCATCAGTCTCAGAAAAAGAAGGATTGCTTCAAATCGTGGTACTTGCGCCCGATAACATCACTGTTAAGAAGCTAATCGCCATATTCCTAATTATTGTGGGGGTGATAGTTCTGCTTGAAGTATTGCTATCCCTTTAATTAGGAATCAAGGTGCAAGTCTGTTCCAAAACCGCTGCACTAAAAAGGACAAATAGAAAGTTACTTTGATTTAAAGGAGCAGTAAACTTTTTTTTATGAAAACACATATTTTACAGAGCATTTCCTGCTGAATAAAGCAAACTCACTCCCATTGCTGTCAGATGTTTTATTAAACAATTATAGCTGTTTAAATAATCAGGAAATGAATTTACTGTGTTTACTTCCTGATAGTTCTAACTGACAGGAAGTGACTCAGCAGTTTCTATCACATTCTGTGGAGGACTGTATGTCTCTGACTTTTCTGACTTTCCTCTCCGTTAGAATCTAACAGGAAATCTAATTAGAATTTGACCACTAGAGGGCACTGCTAATGTAAAAAAACATGGGTTTAAACTGTAATGACTCTGGAAATATAAATCTCTCGGCAGTGGGAGTACCTTATTTTACTCAACAGGAAAATCCCTACAATATATATTTTTTCATAAAAAAGTTTACTGCTCCTTTAAAGGAGAACTATGCTCTAAGACAGTGCTTCTCAACCTTTTGTTTTGCTAAAGGCACCCCTAACATGTAATATGGAACTTTTGGGGCACCCCTAACATGTTTAATGTAATTTATCATTTGCATTATAAAGTAGGGTGACCAGACCTCACCTTTAACCGGGGACACACATGAAAAATACATGCTGCAGGACTGCTTTGACTTCAGTGCAGTCCTGAAATATGCCTATTTCCTATGTGTCCCCGGTTAAAGGTGAGGTCTGGTCATCCTATTATAAAGGGTACAGTTCATAAATATACAGATATTATTAGGTCTCATAATCATAGTCATAATAAACAGATTGTACATAACAATTTCCATATTTCTTCACTTAAAAAATAATATTCACATTTTATCAAAGTCTTCATAAAAAAAACACAGAGCACCCTAACTGGATGTCCACGGCACCCTGGTTGAGAATCACTGCTCTAACAATATGTGGCTCTTACACGGATTGTAATATATAATATTGAAAAAATATATAATGTAGGTTTTATGCTGCTGAGAAAAACAAGGGTAGTGAGAGAGGGGTTTATTAAAAAGTTATTAGAGCTCAGATCTGCAATTAGATTGCAAAACCTACATGGCCTGAAAGTTTACAGTGGCACTGTTTCTACTGCATCCTATGAAGTTATAAGCAAGAGATTTCCATAACAGTATCACTGTAACATACCTCCCAACATTTCAAATGGCCAAAGAGGGACACTTCTGTTTTAGATGGTGTTTCTGGGAGTGTGGTGGGCAGGGCATTACTGAGAATTTTTAAGTTACTTTGTGAACCATTGACACCTCTTTGTGTAACTGAAAATAGGATTTAGAGCAAGATCAAAGTATTTTATTTACACAGATTCATTTACAAACATATATACAGAAGATTAACTAAACATTTATGTGAGTTTTATTGCTGTGGAGCAATGTGATACATTTATATACACACCACACAGTCTGATCTCCTAAAAAGAGGGACAGCAGAGTAGAAAAGAGTGACAGAGGGATTTGGGTCTCAAAAAGGGACTGTCCCTCCTAAAGAGGGACACTTGGGAGGTATGCCGTAACATTTCAGGCCATTGAAGTACTGCACACAGAAAATGCTAGTTGAGTCACAATAACCTTTTAATAAAACATCTATCAGCTTGTTTACTTAGCAGGATAAATCTGACAGTATATTTATTTTCAATGTTAAGAGCTATTATCCTTTTAATGAGAAGGGCTTACCTATGTAGATGTCCCTAAAACAGCAGTCTATCCATTGAATTATTTACGCAAAGAGCTGAGCTAAGAAAGAGAGGTCATCCATTAAGACTAAAACAATGGAAAGGATATTTTACAGTAAGGGCAGTAAAGCTATGGAATTCTTTGCCTCATAATGTGTTGAATAACCCGCTGGTCCTTAAAGGGTTAAGAAGCCCTACAGACCTAATATTTCCTAAAGAGGGACATGTGGGAGGAATGGGCCCTTAATATCCCCTAAAGCGGGACACTTGGGAGGTATGGAACCCTAATATCTCCTAAAGAGGGACACTTAGGAGGTATGTACCCCTAATATCACCTAAAGAGGGACACTTGGATGTATGGACCCCTAATATGTCCTAAAGAGGGATACTTGAGAGGTATGGACCCCTAATTTCTCCTAAAGAGGGACACTTGGGAGGTATGGAACCCTAATATCTCCTAAAGAGGGGCACTTGGGAGGTATGGACCCCTAATATCGCCTAAAGAGGGACACGTGGGAGGAATGGGCCCTAAATATCCCCTAAAGCGGCATACTTGGGAGGTATGGAACCTTAATATCTCCTAAAGAGGGACAGTTGGGAGGTATGGAACCCTAATATATCCTATAGAGGGACACGGGAGGTATGGACCCTAATATCTCCTAAAGAGGGACAAGGGAGGTGTGTACCCCTAATATCTCCTAAAGAGGGACACTTGGATGTATGGACCCCTAATATCTCCTAAAGAGGGATACTTGAGTGGTATACACCCCTAATATCTCCTAAAGAGGGACACATGGGAGGAATGGGCCCTAAATATCCCCTAAAGCGGGATACTTGAGAGGTATACACCCCTAATATCTCCTAAAGAGGGACATGTGGGAGGAATGGGCCCTTAATATCCCCTAAAGAGGGACACTTGGGAGGTATGTACCCCTAATATCTTCTAAAGAGGGACACTTGGATGTATGGACCCCTAATATCTCCTAAAGAGGGACATGTGGGAGGACTGGGCCCGAAATATCCCATACTTGGGAGGTATGGAACCCTAATATCGCCTAAAGAGGGACAGTTGGGAGGTATGGACCCCTAATATCTCCTAAAGAGGGACACTTGGGAGGTATGGACCCCTAATATCACCTAAAGAGGGACAGTTGGGAGGTATGGACCCCTAATATCTCCTAAAGAGGGACACTTGGGAGGTATGGACCTCTAATTGCTCTCACAAAGGGACACCTATGAAGTATTCTACTGTAGTTTGAAAATATTGCCAGCAACTGTCATGTCTGCCTCCGTGGACATGACATCAAGCAGCGGCACAATGGTAAAATTCACAGGGGCCATTAGGTTTTGTGGTCAAAGCATGGTAAGTGTGTGTGGCGGGAACATATTATTAGGAGGTGTTAATTCTTTTTTTAACACTGTTTCCAAAACAATTCACTTCCACCATCAAAACGTTAGTATAGAATTTCAGTGCTTAACACAATCCCTTCCAGGCCCATGGGATTTTATTCTCTGCATGTATCTTGCTAAAGACCTGACAATGCTAATTAATTCCTCACAATAATGCTGTATACAGTAAAACACTGGGATTTCCTGGATTTAGCCAGCATTTCCTCTGCGCTCAGGCTCTGCGGAATGATTCATCTTGACAAGCTCAATGGATCCTGAACTCTACACATTAGAATCGTCTTCCACAAACGTTTCACGAGATGCAAGGAAGTACGAGCAGGCATATACTGTTTATAGAAACGGGGGAAAAAATTCACAGCTCCCAAAATATGAAAACATTTTTCATATTTCAAGCTCGTGTAACATGGGAACATAGTTCAAGTGACTGAGAAAATGCATGTGTCTGTGAAATGAAACCTATGGAGAAAAGGTGGACTTTACTGTAGTGCGATTCGTTTGACAGAATGATCCGGAGGGCCCGGAGAAAATTGTGGGTCTGTCAGAATTTATCTGAAACACTGAGGAGGGAAAGGGAGGAGGGACAGAGTAAGAAAGAGACAAGGAGTAGACAGAGGGCAGAGGGTGGGACCAGGTGAGCAGTGGATAGTGATAGGGGGCCAAAGAGTGGAGTAGGGAGGTCAGAGCACAGGAGGGAATGATAGGGGCAGAAGAGGCCAAGTATGGGGCAGGAAGAAGGGGGTTGAGTGTGGGACTGAGAAATCGAACCAAAGGGCCTGAAATGTAATTGGGCTGGGTGTGTTGGAGAGAAAAGGAAGAGAGTAACCAAGAATGGGGCCTGGAGAGTAGGGTTGCCACCCAGCCGGTAAAAAAATTGTCTTCTGTCCAAAGTTAAGTCTATGGACAGAATGCCATAGCCGGTATTTTTTTTAAGAAAAGGTGGCAATCCTACTGGAGTGTATATCCATTTAAAATATCGCAGATAAAACAGAGTGTAAGTAAACAGCTCATAAGCATGTCTCCATGATGAAAATGGTGACATGTAAACAAGTTAGATGCTCCGGGATGCCTTACCTTAATTTCCCAGATGAATGTATGAGCGGGCGCTGGATAGCCACCCTTAGTGCCCTCTTAAGCCTATAGGAACACAGAAGATGCATCACCATGACAACCAGGGCTGGGCTTCCCAGAGCACACTGACGGGTGGCTACCCAGAGCCTGCACATGCACTCACCCGGGCAATTAAGGTATGTCGTCCCTTTGGCATCTACGTTGTTTACATATGATAAGGAAGGCTCAGCATTATATCGTCAGGTTGGACTTAAACTACCTACATAGTATCCCATCACTTGCAGGGGCTGTGGTTGGGGTTAGGGATGTATAAATACACATAGGTGGCACTAATGGATGCAGGCTGAAGCGCCGTTTATGGAGGCAACATGTGAATCTTGCACTTTTCAGGCTGGGAGAGATTCTCATGTTGCCCTTTTCATCACAGCGACATGCTTAATGCACTGTTTACTAACGTGCTGTTTTATCTGCAATATTTTAGAAGTAAACCCTGGAGAGCAGGAGGGATGTGGAGAGAGAGAAGAAAGAGAGAGGAATAGGGTGGAGGAGAAGGCAAATAATTAGGATGAGATGTTTTGGTGATCTGCCCAAAGAGGCTCTCTACCATGTATAGACAAGATTGTGCTGTAATTGATGTCTGAAGGCATGTACCATTTTATTTGTGTCACATGGTCACTTTTTCTGCTGATTGGTTGAATAATTAAACATTTGTATCTTGTGAAACAGTCTGTTTCATACAAAAACTAAATGTCTATAATTGACTCAGAGCTGTAGGACCACACCTCCCATCATCCTCATCCTGAGAAAGCCGGTTGAGGGTGAGGGGAATTATAGTCCATCAAAAACCAAAGGAACATAGTTTGCCCACCTCAAATAATGAGGTAATCATCTTTGGTTGTAATAATAAGTGTATCATAATTTGTTTAATAGAAGGACTCAACTACATAGTAGTAGATGTATCTGACTGTTTTATGAAAGACACATATCTAGATACATCCCTTTATTATAAAATAAATAGTAATACATAAAAATAACTTAACTTAAATCAGCTGTTCAATATTTAACACTGTGACTGATATCAGTGTCACTCTTTACAATGCAGCCTTTCTGAAGTTTATGTTTCATCTTCCCCCTGTTTCTGAACTCAGGTAATTAACTAAGACAGTGTCACCACCAAAAGAGCTAGGGTAGCCAATGCCAACACAACAGTCTGAACAGACCAACATAAAAATTATCTGCAAAAATAATTTTGCTATCTCTAGAACAAAAACTGTGGTATATTTGATATTTAGGATACAGCAAAATAACTCAAAAAGAAGGAACTTCTAACATGCATGCTCACTTGTCGTATAGGTCAACCATATCAGTTTCTTCTGGACTGAAGTGATGATGTTAATGAAAGTGGAAGGAGGGGGAAGAACAAAAGTGCAGTCACTTTAGAAAGGTGCATTTTAACCTCTTAACGAACGGCCGATGTGGCGCAGGACCACAAGGCATAATTTTTTCTTGCAATGGATTCCGGGGTTGCTGAGAGGGGTGTAGCCCCGGGGCGACCCCAGAATTCCATGACATGCTAGGACCGTCACTGGTCCTTAAGTGCTGGACCAGGCGTGACGGTCCTAGCATGTCAAGGATCCTTAGTGTCTGACATCAAACACATTATTAAGTATTGATAAACATATTTAAATTAAAGGAGCAGTAAACTTTTATCTATGAAAATACATATTTTATAGAGCATTTCCTGCTGAATAAAACAAGGTCACTCCCACCGCTGTCAGATGTTTTATTCAAAATGTATATCAGTTCAAATAATAAGGAAGTGAATTTACTGTGTTTACTTCCTGATAGTTCTACCTGACAGGAAGTGAATTTACTGTGTTTACTTCCTGACAGTCCTAACTGACAGGAAGTGACTCAGCAGTTTCTATCACATTCTATGGAGAACTGTATGTTTCTGACTTTTCTGACTTTCCTCTCCATTAGAATATAACAGGAAAAAATAATTAGAATTTGACCACTAGAGGGCACTGCTAATGTAAAAAAACATGGGTTTAAACTGTAATAACTCTGGAAATATAAATCTCTCTGCAGTGGGTGTACCCTTATCTTACTCAATAGGAAAATCCCTACAATATATATTTTTTCATAAAAAAAAGTTTACTGCGCCTTTAAGTGATTTTCACACTTTACTATCCCTTAAAATAACTTTTACCTATTAGTATAATTCTCTTTTACTACAAAATGATCACAATAAATTGGTCCTGGCTTTAACAGAATGTTGTACAGTGCGCCTAATATTACGGAAACTTTGATTTTATCGTCAGTATTCCTTTATAGTGGAACTGTCCCTTTTCAACAAATACATTATTTATTTCAAATTTAAAACAAAAGGTTGATATATGTATTTATCTATCGCACATTTAACAGTGTGGCTGATAACAGTCTCACTCTTTAAAATGTAGCCCTTCTGAAGTTATTTAGGTTTCATTCTTCCCCCTCCCTTTCCTTTCTCTGAAGTCAGCTAAGGAGCTCAAACAGGGGATCTACCAACATAGCTAGGGTTGTAAGAAATGGATGATTAGTTGTTTATTTATTTTAAATTTAAAATAACATCCTATATTATAATTCGCTAAGTTTGTCAGAAGCCATCATGCGCAGTAGAGACGGCTGCGCACACTGCCTGCGCCGTAGCTGATACGGAGCGGGGTGCTCCAAATTCAGATCGGAGTAGTGTGCAGAGAGGACTACGATCTGAATTCGGAGTGCCCCGCTCCGTATCAGCTGCGGCGCGGGCAGTATCTACTGTGCATAACTGCACCGCGCTTTTACTGGGTGGCACTATGTCCCGTATACACAGGCTCTTCAACTAGTTTAAAGATATTAGCTTAATTTATTGTCAGCGTATGCAAATTATACAATCCTGGCTGATATGCCTGCTAGATACTAACATTCCACACCGCTCTCCCACCTACCTGCTGGTAGATACTAACATGTGACAGTACTCTCCATCCCAGCTGTCAATTCCTGCCAGCCAGTACTAGCTAATTTCCATAAAACGACACATAAATGAAACTAAATATCTCATCAATTATTGTTTGAAACAAGGCTGGCTAACATAAATACAGGCAATTTTGAAACATTTTCCATTAGTTATCATTGACAGCTCCGCTTCATTTGAGAATTCTGTTTTTCAGTTATTTTAATGGGTGGCTCTGTGTTCTCTGTAGTGTCCTTGGGAGGAACCCTGCCCACGACAATTCCTTTTATTGACTGTTCAGAGGAACAAATAGCGAGGCCGGTGGCCAAGGTGAGCAATCTATTGATGTTGGAGACTGATGGAGATGAAATGAAACATGCTGCTTGCTTTGTGGGATAGATAATATTCTCACTAATCTCCGCAGGTCTCTCATAAAGATAAGTGGGAAATTGTTCTGACATGAAAGCTCATGGATTCACACTTAATTCATAATGCACAATATTATCAAGCCTGTGTGACACTGTTTTTTTCTGTTTACTTGACATTTGCTTGTAACCTGTCTACAAATTACGCATGCACAGGTTGCTGTGTTATAGCTCCCTGGATACTAGAGAAGTCTCATCGTATTGTCCTAATGACCTCTCTGGTATCTATGGGGACTGCATTTTGCTGGCCAACGAGACTGAACTGGGAGACTTTGATCTTGTAGCTCAGTCTCTTCATGGCTCCAAAGAGGGAGCCCCTCAGATGCCTGTTCTACTCCCTGTTTGGTCCAATGGGGCTCCCACTTCATCCTACTGGCTTGTCTGCTCCCTCATCAAAGATGCCCCTTAAAAGAACGTAAGTGAGAGGTATCACCATGTAACAAGTATAACTTATTTGTCAGTTTATTCAAATAGCTAGTACTAGCAGACATACTAGATAGATACTAACTTTCCACACTGCTTTTGCTTCCACCTGCCACTCCTTGCCACGCAGATACTAACATTCCACACTGCTCTCTCACCTTCCACTCCCTGACAAGCAGATACTAACATTCCACACTGTTCTCCCTCCCACCTATCATTCCCTGCAAACCAGGTACTAACATTCCATATTGCTCTCCCACCTGCAACTCCCTGCCAACCAGATACTAACATTCAACACTGCTCTCCCACCTGCCACTCCCTGTAAAACCAGATACTAACATTCCACACTTCTCTCCATCCTACCTACCACTCCCTGCCAACCAGATACTAACATGCAACACTGCTCTCCCACCTGCCACTCCCTGCCAACCACACTGGTATGCCTCCCAGGGGCAGCTCAAGGTTCTGTGGGCTCTAAGCAAAAATTTCACATGGGGCATTGATGTGATCAATAAGACATTGCACTGCAGATGTTATCACTTCTTGCACACTTTAGAGCATCTCCAAGCAAGGTTCTCAATCTTTCAACATATAGATGTTGGTGATTACAACTCCTATTATAGAAACATAGAAACATAGAAGATTGACGGCAGAAAAAGACCACCTGGTCCATCTAGTCTGCCCTTTAGTACTCCTTTATTGTTATCTTAGGATAGATACATGTTTATCCCAGGCATGTTTAAACTGTGTTACTGTGGATTTATCAACCACCTCTGCTGGAAGTTTGTTCCAAGTTTCTACTACTCTTTCAGTGAAATAATATTTTCTAATGTTTTTCTTGATTTTTCCTCCAACTAGCCTCAGATTGTGCCCCCTTGTTCTTGTATTCAGATTCTTATTAATCACACTTCCCTCCTGAACCTTGTTCAGTCCTTTAACATATTTAAAGGTTTCAATCATGTCCCCCCTTTCTCTTCTTTCCTCCAGACTATACATATTTAGATCTCTGAGTCGTTCTTGATAAGTTCTATGCTTTAGACCTTCCACCATTTTTGTAGCTCTTCTTTGAACCCGCTCAATTTTAGTTATATCCTTTTGCAGATGAGGCCTCCAGAACTGTACACAGTATTCCAGATGTGGTCTCACTAGAGCTCTATACAGAGGGATCACAATCTCCCTCTTCCTGCTTGTTATACCTCTAGCTATGCAGCCAAGCATACGATTTGCTTTCCCCACCGCCTGGTTGCATTGGTTACTCATCTTGAGGCTGTCAGAGATGACCACCCCCAAATCCTTCTCTTCTGAAGTCTTTGCTACCACAGAACTGCCAATACGATAGTCAGATTGAGGGTTTCTTTTCCCCAAGTGCATTATTTTACATTTGGAAACATTGAACTGAAGTTTCCATTGTTTTGACCACTTATCTAATAGTGCCAAATCATTCTCCATATTACAGACACCTCCTGGAACATCAACCCTATTACACACTTTTGTGTCATCAGCAAACAAACAAACCTTCCCTGCCAAGCCTTCCCTTATGTCACTTACAAACATGTTGAACATCCAGCCTTTGATAGGAGTTGAAGCTGAAGGCTCAAAAGCTACTGGTCCAACAATTTACAAACCTTGCTTTATGCTAATGGTAGTTCATTTGAAAATTAAATTGTAAGCAAACACTTGTTTTTTAACTAGTTCATTGGTTAACACACTGAGTGCCAGAGAGGTCAACCACTCATTCCAAAGCAATATATGGGATATCTCTCCCATTCCTCCCAAATGTCTCTCTTTGAGACCCAAATCCATCTGTCCCTCTTTCCTACCTTGATGTCCCTGTTTTTAGGAGATCAGACTGTGTGGTGTGTATAGAAGTGTATCACCCTGGTGTCCCTGTGTTTAGGAGATCAGACTGTGTGGTGTGTATAGAAGTGTATCACCCTGGTGTCCCTGTGTTTAGGAGATCAGACTGTGTGATGTGTATATAAGTGTATCACCCTGGTGTCCCTGTGTTTAGGAGATCAGACTGTGCGGTGTGTGTATAAGAGTATCACCCTGGTGTCCCTGTGTTTAGGAGATCAGACTGTGTGGTGTGTATATAAGTGTATCACCCTGGTGTCCCTGTGTTTAGGAGATCAGACTGTGTGGTGTGTATATAAGTGTATCACCCTGGTGTCCCTTTGTTTAGGAGATCAGACTGTGTGGTGTGTATAGAAGTGTATCACCCTGGTGTCCCTGTGTTTAGGAGATCAGACTGTGTGGTGTGTATATAAGTGTATCACCCTGGTGTCCCTGTGTTTAGGAGATCAGACTGTGTGGTGTGTATATAAGTGTATCACCATGGTGTCCCTGTGTTTAGGAGATCAGACTGTGTGGTGTGTATATAAGTGTATCACCCTGGTGTCCCTGTGTTTAGGAGATCAGACTGTGTGGTGTGTATATAAGTGCATCGCCCTGGTGTCCCTGTGTTTAGGAGATCAGACTGTGTAGTGTGTATATAAGTGTATCGCCCTGGTGTCCCTGTGTTTAGGAGATCAGACTGTGTGGTATGTGTATATAAGTGTATCACCCTGGTGTCCCTGTGTTTAGGAGATCACACTGTGTGGTGTGTATATAAGTGTATCACCCTGGTGTCCCTGTGTTTAGGAGATCAGACTGTGTGGTGTGTGTATAAGTGTATCACCCTGGTGTCCCTGTGTTTAGGAGATCAGACTGTGTGGTGTGTATAGAAGTGTATCACCCTGGTGTCCCTGTGTTTAGGAGATCAGACTGTGTGGTGTGTATAGAAGTGTATCACCCTGGTGTCCCTGTGTTTAGGAGATCAGACTGTGTGGTGTGTATAGAAGTGTATCACATTGCCCTACAGCAATAAAACTCACCTAATTATTTCTTTAAAACGTCAGTATATGTGTT
This sequence comes from Rhinophrynus dorsalis, assembly GCA_037306005.1. NCBI lineage: Eukaryota > Metazoa > Chordata > Amphibia > Anura > Rhinophrynidae > Rhinophrynus > Rhinophrynus dorsalis. The sequence continues at coordinate 27,449,447 of CM074725.1, read as the reverse complement.
TATACATTAGTATATGTAAATAAAATACTTTGGTCCTGTAATAAATAATTTATTAGGTTACACAAAGAGGTGTCAATAGGTCATGAAATAACCTAAAAATTACTGGTAATGCCCCGCCCACCAGTCACGCCCCCAGCAACACCCCCTAAAACACAGGTGTCCCTCTTTGGCAATTTGAAATGTTGGGAGGTATGTTTTATATATCCTCATACACCAGCGCTCAAAGAGTTAAATTCTTAACCGTTTGAGAGCCCGGGGGATGTCCAGTGCATTGTGGGTCAATGCAGTGGACATCCCTCGTTTGCACTCAAAGAGTTAAAATACAATCAACTGGTGCTCATATAATGAATTAAATCTCTTAGGCCTCTATATAAGAAGAGAAAACCCTAGAGGTTTCAGAGTTTTTGTCCAGGCTTGTGACTGAGAGCCTACTGGTACTCGCACTAATTAAACTGTGCAAGAGGGATGGAAATCCTGTTACCCAACGTCATGTAAAATAATGAGCATAATCCATATTATATTGAGGTAGAAAATGAAAATGAAAAAAAAACAGAGCTATGCTAATGTTAGGCCCCATTCGTGTGGGAAGAGATGCTGCGTTGGATCTGTTACCAGTGGTAAAATCTATCTACACACACACATATATTTATATACATATTGAGTCCTTCTGACATTCATTCATATATTTACATATATTGATATACATATAGGTTTACTCAGCCTGGGTCATCCAGAACTGGTAAGAAACAGAACACAGTCACTGTCATTTGATTGAAGGTTTAATGCATCATAGGCCAAATGTTTTTGACTCTTACTGGACCTTCATCAGGGCCAGTAAGCAGGCCCCGACTGGGACAAAAAAATAGGCCCGGGCATTTAAGGCTGAGCAGCCTATGTGTGCGCGGCGACGGGCGTTCGTTCGTTATTTTTTTTTTTAAATGCCCGGACCCAGGGCCAGTGCAAGATTTTTGGTATATACAGGCGAAGGTGCATTTTGATGCCCCCACCCCCCTCCGACCTGGACACAATCCTATGCCCCCCCTTGCCACAATCCCCTGCCCCCGCCCACATAATCACCTCCACACTCTGCCCACCCCCACACTGCCCACCCCATACTCCTCCCCACCTCCACACTGCCCACCCCATCCTCCTCTCCACCTCCACACTGCCCACCCCATCCTCCTCCCCAGCTCCACATTGCCCACCTCCAAAATGCCCCTTCCACAATGCCCCCTTCATCTCCACATTGCCCCTTCCACAATGCCCCCTTCATCTCCACATTGCCCCTTCCACAATGCCCCTTTCATCTCCACAATTCCCCTTCATCTCCACATTGCCCCTTCATCAATGCCCCATAAAGCCCCTTAATCTCCACATTGCCCCTTCCACAATTCCCCTTCATCAATGCCCCATAAAGCCCCTTCATCTCCACATTGCCCCTTGATCCCCTACCTTGAGTCCCTGGTGGTCTAGCAGTGTGCTATACAAGAGATCTGTGCCTCCTTCGGCACAGAGATGAAGGTCCCGCGCGCGGTTCTCAGTAATGCAGAGCGCTGGGAGATGATGTCATCTCCCAGCGCTCTGTATTGCTTCAAAGCCTGGGTCGCCGGATCGGCCCACCGGGCAAATGCCCGGTATGCCCGATGGCCAGTCCGGGCCTGCCAGTAAGAACTGAAAACATTTGGCCTATGATGCATTAAAACATCAATCAAGTGACAGTGACTGTGCTGTTTCTTATCAGTTTTGGATGGCCCAGGCTGAGTAAATCTGTACATGTTTTGTATGGAACGTGCACCAGTTAAATAATATTATATATTTTGGGGATAAGTTGTTTATTTGTTTTTTTGAGTGCCACTGCCTCCACTCTGTTTGTGTGCGTGTGTAATTATATATAAATGAATTATTAATGCACCAGCTGTGGAATCTGCTCAATCCTCAGGGTCACAGGTTCTAGACCCTGGAAGGGTCAAATATCTGCTAATCCACACTGAACCAGTGTGGCAGATTATGGTCCATACCCACAAGCCTTCATCCTGAAGTGGACTGACAATGGATGAACTATATATTTATGCATACGTGTGGGGTTGTTTGTTTTAGTTTTATGTAACCTTGACAAAGGCCACGGAGGTTGGCTGAAACGTTGGTTTAATAAATATATTTGATGGGATTTTTGCCATAAGAAGCTTTCTGAGAGTGCTTTTCTACATTCAATTTTATATATATATATATATATATATATATATATATATATATATATATATATATATACACACATCTATCTTTTTATTTTAATAACATTTTAATTTAAGATAGCCGTGTTAATCTAGTGGTGTAGTTACCAAAAGAATGAGTATCGCAGTATATAATATTACCTTTTTATTGGACTAACCTTCAAATTAAGGACAAACTTTCAAGAGCAATGCTCCCTTTTCTAAGTTTAAAGCAAGTCTATGCTTTATATATCCTATATAATAATTCGCTAAAACGTGTAGAGTCTGCCCGCGGCGCGGCTGATACAGAGCTGTATGCTCCAAAGGAGATCAGATTGTGTGGTGTGTATATAAGTGCATCACCCTGGTGTCCCTGTGTTTAGGAGATCAGACTCTGTGGTGTGTATATAAGTGTATCATCCTGGTGTCCCTGTGTTTAGGAGATCAGACTGTGTGGTGTGTATATAAGTGTATCACCCTGGTGTCCCTGTGTTTAGGAGATCAGACTGTGTGGTGTGTGTATATAAGCGTATCACCCTGGTGTCCCTGTGTTTAGGAGATCAGACTGTGTGGTGTATATATAAGTGTATCACCCCGGTGTCCCTGTGTTTCGGAGATCAGACTGTGTGGTGTGTATATTAGTGTATCACCCTGGTGTCCCTGTGTTTAGGAGATCAGACTGTGTGGTGTGTATATCAGTGTATCACCCTGGTGTCCCTGTGTTTAGGAGATCAGACTGTGAGGTGTGTATATAAGTGTATCACCCTGGTGTCCCTGTGTTTAGGAGATCAGACTGTGTGGTGTGTATAGAAGTGTATCACTCTGGTGTCCCTGTGTTTAGGAGATCAGACTACGTGGTGTGTATATAAGTGTATCACCCTGGTGTCCCTGTGTTTAGAAGATCAGACTGTGTGGTGTGTATATAAGTGTATCACCCTGGTGTCCCTGTGTTTAGGAGATCAGACTGTGTGGTGTGTATATAAGTGTATCACCCTGGTGTCCCTCTGTTTAGGAGATCAGTCTGTGTGGTGTGTATATAAGTGTATCACCCTGGTGTCCCTGTGTTTAGGAGATCAGACTGTGTGGTGTGTATATAAGTGTATCACCCTGGTGTCCCTGTGTTTAGGAGATCAGACTGTGTGGTGTGTATATAAGTGTATCACCCTGGTGCCCCTGTGTTTAGGAGATCAGACTGTGTGGTGTGTATAGAAGTGTATCACCCTGGTGTCCCTGTGTTTAGGAGATCAGACTGTGTGGTGTGTATAGAAGTGTATCACCCCGGTGTCCCTGTGTTTAGGAGATCAGACTGTGTGGTGTGTATATAAGTGTATCACCCTGGTGTCCCTGTGTTTAGGAGATCAGACTGTGTGGTGTGTATATAAGTGTATCACCCTGGTGTCCCCGTGTTTAGGAGATCAGACTGTGTGGTGTGTATAGAAGTGTATCACCCTGGTGCCTCTGTGTTTAGGAGATCAGACTGTGTGATGTGTATAGAAGTGTATCACCCTGGTGTCCCTGTGTTTAGGAGATCAGACTGTGTGGTGTGTATAGAAGTGTATCACCCCGGTGTCTCTTTGTTTAGGAGATCAGACTGTGTGGTGTGTATATAAGTGTATCACCCTGGTGTCCCTGTGTTTAGGAGATCAGATTGTGTGGTGTGTATAGAAGGGCATCACATTGCTCTACAGCAATAAAACTCACATTATTGTTTGTTTAAATGTCAGTATTTGTGTTTATAAATTATTCTGTGTAAATAAAATACTTTGGACTTATTATAAGTCATTTATTAGGTTATACAAAGAGGTATGAATAGGTCATGAAATAGCCTAAAAATTGCTGGTAATGCCCCGCCCACCAGCCACACCCCCAGTCACACCCCCTAATACACAAGTGTCCCTCTTTGGCAACTTGAAATGTTGGGAGGTATGGGTTATTATAACATCTCCTCAGGGATAGTTTTATTTATTATTTTTTTAGATAGGGATTTCAGTGTTCAATGTAGGTACTTGCCACACTTGAGGTACCTTGGCGCGGTTGGCAAGCTTACCCCCCTTCTTTGGCCAAAAATGTGGGCAACTAGAGCCTCAAATCTATTCACATTATTGTATATGCCCATCACTGGGCACACCATAATATTTTTTCATTCTAGCTGGAGGAGCGCAGGTTTATAGTTGTTTTTTTGGTTGTCTTCCGTTGGGGGACTGGAGAACCCTCTTATTCCTTGCTGCATACTTCAGTTACATTTAATTCTTTCATGAGCACTTCACATACATAAAAAAAATAAAAATTAAATAAAAATTATAATCACACATGTATCACTCGTCACTGGCAGTCTCTACTGAGCATGACTGTGGAGTTAAACACATTTTAGCGAATTATTATACAGGATATATATAAATAACATTTCGCTAAACCACTCTGCCATCAAATAGGTAAAATTCCTTTTTCCAAGGGGTTAATCCTGTCCCCTCCCAACATGATGCTGGCATGGACACTAAAAGGTCTGGATATGTAAAATACTAATTGATTAACCCCTTGAGTGCCAGAGGGGTACGCAACGCATTGCTTTGCAATGCGTTGCGTACCCCTCTGGCACTCAAAGGGTTAACCTTATTAGTAGACAATTTACTTATAAGAACAATAATGCAAAAGCAGAAAAGAAAAGAAATCTGTTTGCAATGAATATATAAGTAAATATATAAAAAATCCTGTAGCGAGCAGCTTCACTTGGCTGTATGTGGGAGAGCCGGGCTGGGTATCAGTGACTTGTTGCCATGACAACTGAGCTCCTGATAAACTTGTGTTTCCCTGGTTCCTGCCAGCATTCTGAATCCCTGACAAGGCAGAAGGGAACTCCAGAGAGTCATTAAGAAGTTCCCCTAGTAACCAGTCAATATTCACAACTCAATAGACTGCAGTTTGCCACAAGACAAGGGGTGAGATCAACTTTAATAAAAATAGTCATTAGCCTTACACATGGATATTATTATGAAATATGAATGTTTTAGCTCAGGGAGAAGCAGCCTTTTGCATTTCAGCTCTTGTGTACTACAACTCCCATCATCCCAAGAGCTGGGGTGCAAAAGGTTGTATAGCCCTGGTCTAGCATCTGTCTGTCTGTCTATCTATCTACTTAATATCTATCTATCTATCTATCTATCTATCTATCTATCTATCTATCTACCTACATCATATCTATCTATCTATCTATCTATCTATCTATCTATCTATCTATCTCATATCTATCTATCTATCTATCTATCTACCTACATCATATCTATCTATCTATCTATCTATCTATCTATCTATCTATCTATCTCATATCTATCTATCTATCTATCTCATATCTATCTATCTATCTATCTATCTATCTATCTATCTATCTACCTACATCATATCTATCTATCTACCTACATCATATCTATCTATCTATCTATCTATCTATCTATCTATCTATCTATCTCATATCTATCTATCTATCTATCTACCTACATCATATCTATCTATCTATCTATCTATCTATCTATCTATCTCATATCTATCTATCTATCTATCTACCTACATCATATCTATCTATCTATCTATCTATCTATCTATCTATCTATCTCATATCTATCTATCTATCTATCTATCTATCTATCTCATATCTATCTATCTATCTATCTATCTATCTATCTATCTATCTATCTACCTACATCATATCTATCTATCTATCTATCCATCTATCTACCTACATCATATCTATCTATCTATCTATCTATCTATCTATCTATCTATCTATCTCATATCTATCTATCTATCTATCTATCTACCTACATCATATCTATCTATCTATCTATCTATCTATCTATCTATCTCATATCTATCTATCTATCTATCTATCTATCTATCTACCTACATCATATCTATCTATCTATCTATCTATCTATCTATCTATCTATCTACATCATATCTATCTATCTATCTCATATCTATCTATCTATCTATCTATCTATCTATCTATCTATCTATCTACCTACATCATATCTATCTATCTATCTATCTATCTATCTATCTATCTATCTATCTATCTCATATCTATCTATCTATCTATCTATCTATCTATCTATCTATCTACATCATATCTATATATCCCTTTAAGTCAGCCCTGCATCTGTTTAGGACTACAATTCCCATAATCCCCAGCTAGCCAAAGACATGATGAAAATGTATTTAAAGCGTTATCTGGTCACCTTAGATCAGGGGTGGGTAACATGAGGCTCTCCAGCTACTGCAAGACTACAACTTCCATCAACCCATCCAGCTGTCAAGACTTGTAGTCTGGCAGCAGCTGGAAGGCTCACGTTGTGCACCCCTGCCTTAGATACTAACCTTTCCTGCTATCTAGCTGTTGGAAACTACATTTCCCATCATCCCTATCGTGGGATTTGTAGTTCACAACAGCTGGAGAGCAAAAGGTCACCCTACCCTGGGTTAACCCCAGAGGGATGTGTGTCTTAGTGCATTCCACACTCAAAAGGTTAAAGCTTTTTTTCCTGCCAGCATAAAGAAGATTCTATGGCGCCTAATAAATTAAAATTGGATTACTTGTTTAGATTTGCCTGAATATATTCCGCCCTGCGTAACATCTACACATGATTCTCTCTCTCTCTCTCTCCCCCTCTCTCTCGTTCTCTCTCTCCCTCCTTTGTAGAGTCCTAGATAAGAGTTTTCAGTGTTCCAGTGAGCTGGCTGTGGGGAAATTTTAAGTAGGACTTAACCCTTTAAGTGGCCGAGGGGGTGTCCAACGCATTGTTTTGCAATGCATTGGGCACCCCTCGACCACTCAAAGGGTTAAATGGCTGGTGGCCCTTCTAGAGCAATTCAGGAGTGTACCAAAGGTAACATGGCGGACAAATGCAAATTCCTGTAATTGCAAAGATTTATAAATGGGTTTTAAAAAAGATAACCAGAATTTTACTGGAAAAACATCTGAAAAATGCTATCTACAGGGCTGCTTTGACTCCAGTGCAGCCATGAAATTCATATATTTTCGATATGCCACTGGTTAACTGTATAAGGATCAGAGGTATGTATAACACATTCCAGTTTGGTCCTTAAAAAACTGTATACATGCGCATGTACTTTTTTAACTTACATGATTTTAGAGAGTGACTGATGCCAGTTACTCTCTAAAACCACTCATTCACCAGAAAATGTTATTTTAAACTCTACTCTACTAACCCCTTTCATTGACATCAGTTCCTTCTCTCAGACGGCCGCTTGACCAGTACCCATACCTCCCAGCCTTTCAAATGGTCAATGAGAGACACTGCAACCTCAGTATAATGCTAACCGGAGATTGCTGTAACGTTAGAAGCTGTTCACAGCACACCGAAGGGAATCGTGAACGCGCTCCCTGGGGCAGCTGGGAGGGAGGTGGGTGGAGAAATAGGACATGCACAAGAGCCATGCTGTGTACATTATGCGGAAGTGCACAGCACAGAAACTTAAATAACTGCAAAAGGATTTACATTTTAAAAAACAACAGCTTCCTTAATAATACTTTACTAACAAAACCCATGGGCTACAATTTTTTAGGTGATACATCCCCTTTAAGTCTCAGTGAAATCATTCAGAGAAGAAAAATATCTCCTTCAGTCTGAAAACCGAGTCGGGTCACCATAACTACTTGAGCTCAATGAGGGTTGCCTGGCTGACTGAACACAATCAGTTCTGCCATCAGGGGGTTACAGGAAGTACCCGTGTATGGGGCCCAGCCAAACAGGGAGGATCACCTCCCCGAACAGAGACCCCCTTGCAGTCCCTATGATGTGATGGGGGACTCTGTGTAAAAAAAAAGGGGGCCCCCAGGTGACCAGACTGGCCAACATGGGTTCTGGAGGATCTCTAGGTGGGCCCCCTTTGTAAGTATATTCTGTAGGTAGCGCACCACTGCCTCTCCATCCTGTGTTTCATATCATACCGCGTAGTGGAGCAGTTCAGTGTGCTCCATCTTTACATAAACCTCCAGAGTACAGTGCAAATGCATGGGGTGGGGAGGGCCTAGCTTTATGTTTGCACTTGGCCCCAAGATTTCTGATGGCAGCCCTGATCACAGTAAGCTACATCTGCGTGAAGGCGCTAACACCACTGAATGGGTCGGGAGGGGAGAATTTCAAGTATTTTATTCTGGTTAATGTAAGTGATTCATAGCGAGTGACTAGCATCAATTCACTTATAAAAGCATACACTATAACTTAGAAAAAGAAAATCTGAGACATTACTATACCTTTAAGTTCTATCAATGGATAACGTTTTTACATCTATATCTGTCAATATTACAACCTTCTCTTTCATAGAAGAGCAGCTTGTAATTTTGCATGTGTTCCTTTAACTCATGAATGGAAAAAGCAGGTGGCTTGTAATCACATTTCTCCAGAGCTAAGCCTCAGCTGAACATATCCTGCCACGCACAAAATAACGAGCACTTCTGTAATTAGAAATTTAGGATTATCATCTGGAATCTTTAACTCTTTCAGCTGCTGGAAGTCCAACAAGCTTATATGGATACTATATATCATACCACCATACCTCCCAAGTGTCCCACTTTAGAAGGGACAGTCCCTCTTTGAGACCCAGATCCCTCTGTTCCTCTTTCCCTCTGGTGTCCATGTGTTTAGGAGATCAGACTGTGTGGTGTATATATAAGTGTATCACCCTGGTGTCCCTGTGTTTAGGAGATCAGACTGTGCGGTGTGTATAGAAGTGTATCACCCTGGTGTCCCTGTGTTTAGGAGATCAGACTGTGTGGTGTGTATATAAGTGTATCACCCTGGTGTCCCTGTGTTTAGGAGATCAGACTGTGTGGTGTGTATATAAGTGTATCACCCTGGTGTCCCTGTGTGTAGGAGATCAGACTGTGTGGTGTGTATATAAGTGTATCACTCTGGTGTCCCTGTGTTTAGGAGATCAGACTGTGTGGTGTGTATATAAGTGTATCACCCTGGTGTCCCTGTGTTTAGGAGATCAGACTGTGTGGTGTGTATATAAGTGTATCACCCTGGTGTCCCTGTGTTTAGGAGATCAGACTGTGTGGTGTGTATATAAGTGTATCACCCTGGTGTCCCTGTGTTTAGGAGATCAGACTGTGTGGTGTGTGTATATAAGTGTATCACTCTGGTGTTCCTGTGTTTAGGAGATCAGACTGTGCGGTGTGTATATAAGTGTATCACCCTGGTGTCCCTGTGTTTAGGAGATCAGACTGTGTGATGTGTATATAAGTGTATCACCCTGGTGTCCCTGTGTTTAGGAGATCAGACTGTGTGGGGTGTATAGAAGTGTATCACCCTGGTGTCCCTGTGTTTAGGAGATCAGAGTGTGTGGGGTGTATATAAGTGTATCACCCTGGTGTCCCTGTGTTTAGGAGATAAAACTGTGTGGTGTGTATAGAAGTGTATCACCCTGGTGTCCCTGTGTTTAGGAGATCAGACTGTGTGATGTGTATATAAGTGTATCACAGTGCTCCACAGCAATAAAACTCACATTAATGTCTGTATAAACATAAGTTTATGTGTTTATAAATTATTCTGTGTAAATAAAATACTTAGATTTTTGTTCTAAATCATATATTCAGTTACACAAAGAGGTGTGAATAGGTTATGAAAGAGAGTGAGACATATTTCAAAAGAGAGAAAAAAAATGAGAATTAAAGCGTTGGGTAAGTATAAAATAGAGAAGACAAAGGACCAAGAGAAAGTAGGTAGATGAAGAAAGGAAAGCATAAAAGGAAGATTAAAAAAATAATAGTGTTAGCAGAACTCTCTTGGGGTATGGTAAACACAGCACCAGACACAATTAGTTACTGTAAATCGGACTACAGATCTCTGTATAGGCAGTTTATTTAAGTCGTATAAATAATTGGTAGGGAAAAAAATGTGATATCTGGGATTGGAACAGGAAAGGGCAGAAGTCAAGTGAAAAACTCTCATCATTCATCAGAACAGGGTTTAGCAGGGATTATGAGAGAAATGTATTAATAGCAACAAACGGGAACATATTTTATTTAACTTTACAGTATACATATCCCAGCTGGGAATTGATGCAGAGGACGTGATTTAAACATCTCGTTCTGGTTGTGAGACAAAGATCTGCAGGTGAAGACATCGGGAACAAAAGGGGAGGGTTAGCCTGTGGTAGTGGTTGGGCAATCTGTGGCTCACCAGCTGTTATTGCACTACAACTCCTATCATGGAAGCTTATTCCAGCAACAGCTGGACAGAAACAGGTTTCTAGACTTCCCCGGATGGGAACACAGTGCACAAGGAGGGGAAGAATGGCATGGGGTGGGTTGATACAGACAGGAAGTGGGCAAGGGAATAGGCTTATTAAGGGTCGGTGACAGGAAGTGGAATGCTGTTGGGGGAATATATGTCAAGAAGAAGCATCTCTTCCTCCCTATGTTGGAGTGTGTACGGTGTTTGTCACAGCGGAACAGGTAGTCCTTGCCTTGTTTGCAGAGATTGATAAGTTTGTTGTAAAGTTAGGTGGATTTATTCTAAGGTGGAAGCCCTTTGGGAGCTTGCCCCGGGCTTAGGTCGCCGGTGCTGACGTTACCCATGGAAGCTAAGGTGGATGGCCAATGGGGTAATTCCTTGGGAGTCAGCTGCAAGTGCTGAATAATGTTGGGTTCAGTGGTAAGTGCTGAAGAATGATGGAATCATCTGTAAGTGCTGAAGAATGTTGGGGTCAGCTGTCAGTGCTGAAGAATGTTGTGGTCAGCTGTAAGTGCTGAAGCATGATGGGATTCTAGCATGAGTCTGGACAATTTGGCCATGCTTAGTGTCAAGAAATGTGGACTGGCAAGGAATGTCAGTTAATGATTAGTTAATTACTATTATGGTTAAATAAGATTAATAATAATGTGATTGGAAATATTTAAATAAAGCTGTGGCCTGTTATCCCCATGAGGTGTGTCTGTGTTTTATTTAGGGATCATACCCTCTCCTTATGACATGATTTTAATCTAAAGACTAATGCTAGTATTGGCTTTGTGTTTGGGTAAATTCACTTACTTCTTTTTTCCCATTAAATCAAGAAACTCCCCTACACAGAAATACTGTTTTTTTTTTAATATCATTCCATCATTCAAAGAAAAAACAAAGGGTGATCATTTAATCTAGACACCTCTAACATTCAAGGGGTTAAATCCCCATTAAGATAATTGGATATGGTTTGTTTCCTATAAAGAAGTTGTTTTCCCCCAGAATTACACCACTTTTCTTAGCACATTACCCTTACTGTTATAATACTTGGTTTCACTCAGACGAAGAAGCACTAGGATTCACTCTGGAACGCCAGTGTACGTGGACGTGAAACAGTCTTACCTCCCTTTCGTCAATCTAGACCTATAGCTGCTTAATTAAGTTCATTAATTACTCTGGAAACAACTGGGTCACAGTAACTGAGTACATGACACTTAAATTCCCATTAGTAGGCTAAAATCAAAACATTTGTGTTCCCCTACCGGAGAGCAAGAAAATGCTGGGTGCATGAAAGTTATCTTTCCTAGAGCATTAAGAGAATTAAAGGAAAACTGACGCATAAAAATTAAATGGGTTGATATACCTTTAAATTTCCTGTGCTACATGCTAGCATCTGTAAAAAGTATGTATTTTAAGGTTACGTCCCTAAAATATGATCTGAAACTTGTTTTTTTAATACATGTATACATTGTTCTATAGAGATGTCATTTGGTTTATTTTGATTATGCTCTTCATAATGAGAGAGAGAAGCTAAGGCAGATAATATGTTGAGATTAATATTTATTGTTCTTGTATTTAAAAAGACCGCTACTATATTTCAGTCCATTTACAGACAATCCTGGACTATCACGTCTCATACACCTATCAAAATTGTATGTTAACCCTCTTAGTGCCAGAGGAGTATGCAACGCATTGCAAAGCAATGCATTGTGTACCCCTCTGGCATTGAAAGGGTTAATGGGAGCCCTGCAGAAGGCAATATGCAAGGTGCCATGGTATAGATATATATATAGCTACTTAAGTCTAAATTTTAGGCTGCAGAAAGTACAAACAAAACTTTTTATAGATTTTAGGACGAAATTCAGGGTACTTAAATGTATATAGCATGCTTAGGTGTTGTGTTCCTTAACCCTTTTCATTCCAGAGGGGTGTTCAATGTTTTGCAATGTGTTGGATAACCCCCTGTCAGTCAAAGGGTTAACCTTTAAGGACCAGGGGGAGTGCAACACATTGCTTTGTAAAGCTTTGCACACCCCAATGGTTCTTCAAGAGTTAAAGCAGAACTACCACCCCACACAATCTTTACCTTCACTAAGTCCCCATGTGGCGACTAGCTGCTTAGTAGCGCTAGTCTCCAGAATCATTACCTTATTTAATACATTTCTGCTCTCTTCCATGGGTGACAGGCAGGACGGAGTGCGGACATTTTGCCACGTCACGTCTGTGCGCCTGTCAGTCCCAGCCAGAGCAAAATAGCTCCTAGCAACGCCTCCTAGAGCTAGCTGGGACTGACAGAGCAGGCGCGCGGACGTCACAATGGCAAGATGTCCACACTCCGTCCTGCCTGTCACCCATGGAAGAGAGGAGAAATCTATTAAATAAGGTAATTATTCTGTCGACTAGCGCTACTAAGCAGCTAGTCGCCAGATGGGGACTTAGTGAAGCTAAACATTGTGAGGGGTGGTAGTTCCCCTTTAACCCCTTAAGGACTGGCGGTCATGGGACATTTCCGTCCCATAATGACCGCATAGGCGCACTTGGACGCGCCGGTACACGTGACCTGTCACGTGTATCGGCGCGTCATTATGGGGCCTGATAGAGATCGCTCCGATCTTGGAGCGGTCAATTTCAGGCCCTATTTTTACTTACAGCGCTCCCGGTAGAGCGCTGTAAGTAAAAAGTACGTGACGTACCATGACCGTCATCGGTCCTTGAGTATTTCAAGGACCGTGAAGGTCCTGGTACGTCAAGGGTCCTTAAGGGGTTAAGCAAATCCATAGTTCCTTTACGTTCTTGATTTTTTTGTAAAGCGGAACTATCATCAAAATGAAATTGCCCCCCAAATACTGATTAACATAGCGATAAGCATATACATCCTTTTATTATGCTGAATAAGTCAGGCATTATTGAGAAATACAACTTGTTCAGCAGGCATCAGCAGCAGCAGGGTCTTGCTGTAGGCTCTCTCTGCACCTGCGCTATCAGTCTCTTCCAGTGCCTTAAGGTACCAAGGAATCCCACTCACCAATCCTGGAAGTGAACGGGACGGAACAGCGCAGACATCTTGCAGAAAAGGAGTCTGCGCTGTTGTCCGCTGATGCCTGCTGAACGAGTTGTATTTCTCACTAATGCCAGACTTATTCAGCATAATAAGAGTATGTATACGCGTATTGCTATGTTAATAATGATTTGGGGGGCAATTTCATTTTGATTATAGTTCTGCTTTAAGGGGTGTCTGTCGACACCCATATATTTTGTGAACGGAATTACTGAAAAAATGTTTTGGTTTACATAACTGGAGCTCGACACAACAGAACGTGTAGACACAACTATTTTCTTCAGTAATTCAGCGGACAAAATATGATTCTCTCCTACTATAGGGGAGTGTGACGCAATGAATTCAACTAGGAGTGCATATCTCCAAAGTGTCCCTCTTTATTCAGGACAGTCCCTCTTTGAGACCCAAATGCCCTATCCCTTTTTCCTACCCCGGTGTCTGTCTTTTTATGAGATAAAAGATGAGGCTCCTCCTCTCAAAACTTGGCAGTCTAGACAGTTGTCTATGTTGCCTAATTGGAAGGAGGACCGTTTCTTGCAATATGCTTCTGTAATTCACAGATATGCAGATGCAATACTGTTGAATATATAGCTTACTAGTTGAACAGCCCGTTACACAGTTACACAGTGCCTCTGGCAGCCGGTCGCGGGGCAGTCACGCGCAGTGGAGACTGCCCGCGCCAGGCTGATACAGAGCTGAACGCTCCTTCGGAGCGCCCAGCTCTGTATCAGCCGCGGCGCGGGCAGTCTCTACTGCGCATGACTGCCGCACGTGCAGCAGTGTCTACTGCGCATGTCGGGCGTTACACACAACTTAGCGAATTATTATATAGGATTAGGCTAATGAATGGGTAGGAAACCTCTGATTCTTCAGCTGGTCGAGACTACAGTGATTGGTTTGATATTATGGGAGCTGTAGTCCCCAACAGATAGACAACAAAGGATACTTCTCCTGGGCTAATGAGATTTCGACCAATCAAGCCACTGTCATTTCCCATTCTGCTTTAAAATATGACAATATTGGTATTTGTTCTTTCAGCCTGAAGCCAGTCGGTGACCCTGGTCTCTTGGGATTCCCTATTGTTTGGCACAGTGGCCTGTACGAGAAGATTCCAGTTGCAGGCCCTAATTATAATTATGAGATACGGTCTTGCTTGCTGGCACGGCCCTGGAAGTGCTGATTCCCGACCTTTGCTGACATTATGAGTAGCTGAATTCTAAAATGTCAAAAGAGTGACATTTAAATAAAAGATATAGCAATCCAAGCAGCTGTGTGCTTAGCGATAGAACTCCCAGAGCATTTGATATGTTTTTTCACATAACCACGGATGATCTTAAGTCCTGCAAGACAAAGGATTCCCCAAAGGTTCCCTGTCATCATGATGTATCCAATTGGATGAAGAAGTGCATCACAGTTTCCAGAATATCTGCTCTTGTCTCAATGTCATCTAGAGCAAAAGAGACCAGAAACCATAAGCACAAGGGCTGCATGTCTTAATAAGATGTATGCAGGTCTTATAGATTAGGGTTAGTGGTCTACAAGAACAGCGATACACTGAACCGAGAAGATTACAGTTAAGTCAGGAGAGTACTGACTGAAGGGGTGGCTCTAAATAGGAAACCAGTACAGAGGAAGGAGACAGTTCAGTGTTCCTGGGTCTGTAAATCATTTAGAACAGGGCTGTTCAAGTTCAGTACTCAAGGGTTGCCACCTTTTCTTCAAATAAATACCGGCCATGGCATTCCCTCCATAGACATAACATTGGACAGAAGCCAATTTATTTACCGGCCTGCCGGTAAAATACCGGCTGGGTGGCAACCCTACCACCAACAGGCCAAGATTTAGGGATTTCCCTGATAAGTACAGGAGAGTTAATCAGTGGATCATTCATTTTGATTGGCCCATCTATTCTTAATCAGGGAAATCCTTACATCTTGGCCTGTTGGTGGCCCTTGAGGACTGCACTTGGACAGCCTTGATTTAAAGGGAGATATGGTCATCTTGCCAGAAGGCAAGTAACAAGGAAGGATTACAGGAATAGTAAAACTTTGCTAATAATAATAGCCACACACAGATGCACACATTGTTTTGGGGAGAAATTCTATTGGCCACCATGAATCAGTTCTGTATGGACTGGTTCTCCAAAACTAATCTTTAATAAGTAAAGGATATCCTGTCCACTAATGTTGCGCTACCCCTTTGCCTTACGGATACAAACAGTAAGCATAATGTGCATTGTTTTCAGAACAGGTAGCTTCCTGACCTGGAGCCATATTGTGCTCCCTGACAATAATGTAGAAAAAAATGAATAGTACACCATATTTGTCCTGAAATACATCTGTGATACAAAGGGGAGGAGCAATATGGATTAGTCCTAAAAGAACAATGTGCATACCTGGGAATGTTCTTATGGAACCACTAGAGACAGCTCATAGGCTGGGAATGGGCATGCCCGAATTACAATAATCACACTGTAAAGTGGGTGGGGCTTAATCAGGTAGGTGGGATTGAGAGGAGAAAAGGTGGTAGGGGGGTTGACTTTAGAATGGGCAGAAAGTGTGCTGAACAGGGAGGGAATTAGGTGATGACAAGCGGGCAGAGCTACCCAGGAAACTCTCCAAAGCTGGAAGATCAGCCTCTGTCCCTCCAGGTAGTGGCATAACTAGAGTGGTCCCAACTACGACCAGGCCCGTCACTCCAGGGGCCCGGCTGCCCCCTGCTAGACCACTGCCACTGTCCACAACAAAAAGCTTGGCCGGTGGGAAGATCAGACTGATCTCTCCACTGGCAAGCTGAGGTCTGTGCCTTCTTCGGCACAAACCTCTATTAGAAGCTCCCTGGCTGTCCCCAGCACTCTAGTAATGTAGCAAGCTGGAATCTGACATCATCTCCCAGCACTCCGTATTACTGAAGCGAGGACCGTGCAGAAGCTGCAAAGAGAGGTCTGTGCAGAAGGTGGCACAGACCTCTCCTGCCACCAGGGACCCCCCTCCTAACCAGCAAAGGTAGGAGGTGGACAATGGGGGTCCAATGCGGAGGTGGTAAATGGGGGCATTGTGGAGGTGAACAATGGGGGCAATGTGATTGGGGGTCCCATGGCAATTTTCGCATCAGGGCCTGGTGGCTTATAGCTATGCATCTGCCTCCAGGGCAGATCTGGAGAGATCCCAGTTATAGCATGTGTCCAGTTGGTACCGTGCTATCACCCTGTTTCATGAGACCTTGTAAAAGGATACGCTCAATGTAACACTGTGTTCTGTCGCTCTAGCTCCAAGTTCTACAAAGAGGCTTTTGATAAGTGATTATCCAAGTTTTCATTCATCAGTATAAGAGACACGGTACATATTGTGATGTCACACAGCCACTGGATCACACAAAGCAGGTGTTAAATAATTACAATGATCCCAGAGCTTCTGCGATGACAGCAGTATTTTATATCAAATGGCTATTATGGACCATATGTCCAACGAAAAAAAAAGAAAAACAATTCTGGGGCAAACTATTTGCAGCAGAGGAAACAAAAAATCCCCATTGACATATCTGGGATAATACAGATTTTTTTTTTAACCCTTTGAGTGCCAGAGAGGTACGGAATGCATTGCGTTGTAATGCATTCCGTACCCCTCTGGCACACAAAGGGTTAATTTGCTCCTTATGGTGTAATTAGTTTGCTCCAAAATACCATCCCTTTTTTCCTTTGTGCCTATGGGCCTCGATACTTTATAGTAGCGAATGAGTGAGAAATTATTTCTAGGCCTCAATTCACTATCATTCCGCACAGCTGAAGGGCCTCGGGTTTCCCATCCCTGTCATGGCATGTTACTGATTAACAAAATATCTCTGCTTTTAAATACAATCATCATTCATATTCATAGAGCGTTCCGCATCACATTTATACTGTAGATCAGGGAAAGGAGAGATTGAAAGAGACAGATGAATCCCCGGGGTTCAGGGAAGATAAAGTACAGAGAAAAGTGAGATTTTCCTGGCAAAAATAAATGAAGGCTGGATCTGGAACGCTCTACTTTTGTCAAGTGGCAACCTGAGTCGCTATTTGGGTCCACAAGGGGATTCTTGGATGTCCATTCTGACGAGATTTTAAATGTTTAACCTCTTGAATGCTACAGAGATCTTCAACTCTGTGTTCCACAATATGTTGCAGCCATCTTTAGCATCCAAGAAGCTAAATGCATTGAACACCTTTCTAGCAATATGTTGCAGTTCTCTTTAAAATTCACAAGACTCAATGCATTGAAGACCTCTAGAAATATATTTGAGGTGTATTTGAGATTGAATGGGCTATATCCATACTTGGGAACATTCTGGATTTATTTTACCAGGTTTTCAGGGACAGAGGCCCATTCACTGGCTGTGGTGCGTTTCCTGAGTAACTCTGCCCACTTCACCTCCTTCCCACCTTGTTCCTCCCACTTCACCTCCTTCCCACCCTGTTCCTCCCACTTCCCACCCTCTTCACCTCCTTTGTGCACTGTTCCTCCTTCTTCTCGCCCACTTCACTTCCTTTCCACCCTGTTCCTCCCACTTCCCACGCACTTCTCCTCCTTCCCACATTGTTCCTCCCACTTTCCACCTACGTTTCCTCCTTCCCACCCTGTTCCTCCCACTTCCCACCCACTAGGTAAAAGGGGCGGGAGGGGAAACTTTGCTTGTGAATATCTCTCAAACCATAAAGGTTTGAGAGATAATACTTACATTGTACTTTATGTTTTTTTAATACCTACAAAATAAAATAAAGATAAAACGAAGTATTACTATCCCTTTAACATTCTGTTCGTTGTATCCTAATTATCATTTCCAGTTCCATTTTCATGAACTTTGGGTAACTCATACTCCATACAAGGGACATTTATTTGTTGGGACATTTTATTATTGACTTTGGTTTCTACCACAGACTATTTATTTTATAATATTTATTTATTATTGTTATATTATTTTTTATATATTATTTTCACGTTATTTTTTTATTACGGTGGCTTTATCGTCGGATCGGTGGTCGTTAAAGCGGAACTACCACCCATTTGAAACTTAGCACCAAATAACTCCCCATCTGGCGACTAGCTTCTAATTGTGCTAGTCTCCAGAATTATTACCGCGTTACTGAGAATACACACGGCTCTCGGGACTGACAGTCAGAAACAAGCGCAGACATCTTTCCATAGTGACGCCTGTGCTGTCAGTCCCAGTCTGCTCTAGGAGGCGTTGCTAGAAGCCATATGGTATCAGAAGGGACTGACATCGCAGGCGCACAGACATCACTATGGAAAGATGTTTGCGCTGTCAGTCCCAGTCTGCTCTAGGAGGTGTTGCTAGGAGCCGTTCCGCTCCAAAAGGGACTGACAGCACAAGCGCGCAGATATCACTATGGAAAGATGTCTGCTCTGGTTGCTGGCTGTCAGTCCCAGGAGCAGTGTGCATTCTCAGTAACGCGGTAATAATTCTGGCGACTAGCACAATTAGCAGCTAGTCGCCAGATGGGTAATTGTTTGGGGCTAAATTTCAAATGGGTGGTAGTTCCTCTTTAAGGGGTTAAAGAGATAGTAATGTTTCATTATAACGGAAGATGCGATTATTCCTTATATTTGTAATAACGCTCTCTACCTTCGGACATGTTATTATCGGTGACATTTTTGGGTAATTATATTATAAAGTTTCCCCCTCCCGCCCCTTTTGAAGATGTCACTATTCTTGTGTGTGTCAATATAAGGAAAGCCCTGACCACCTTGGTGAAGGAGCGCAGGATTTTCCTTATACCGACGCAAGATTGTTCCTCGTCGCGATCCATGCAGACTGGCTTTCTGACCGAAGAAGGAATAGTAACGTCGGAAAAGGGTCGGGAGGAGGGACGTGAACAGACATTTTGGGGGGCAGGGGCTCAAATGAAAAAAAGGGCACTTCTCATAATTATTTATTTATTTTTTGTTGTTGTTGTTAAAAGGGCACTTTGGGCAAAAAGGGCAGGTGCTCAAGGTTCCCTTGGTGTCTATGTGTGCATGTGCCTGGGTGGGAGGGGGAAACCTTCAACTATAATTACACAAAAACTACATCGACAACATACCTCCCAACTATCCCTTTTTAGGAGGGATAGTCCCTCTTTCAGGCCCAAATCCCTATTTCCTTCTTTTTTACTCTTTTCTCCCTCTTTTCAGGAGATCAGAATGAGTAGTGTGTATCACATTGCTCCACAGCGATAAAACTCACATAAATGTGTAGTTAGGGTTGCCACACAACATACCTCCCAAGTGTCCCTCTTTAGGAGGGACAGTCCCTCTTTTAGACCCAAATCCCTCTGTCCCTCTTTCCCACTCTGATGTCCCTCTTTTCAGGAGATCAGACTGTATGATGTGTATATAAGTGTATAATATTGTTCTACAGCAATACAACTTGCATTATTGTTTGTTTAAATGTCAGTATTTGTGTTTATAAATTAGTATGTGCAAATAAAATACTTTGGTCTTGTTACAAGTCATTTATTAGGTTACACAAAGAGGTATGAATAGGTCATGAAATAGCCTAAAAATCCCCAGTAATGCCCAACCCACAAGCCACACACCCATAAACACCCTCTTTGGCAATTTGAAATGTTGGGAGGTATGACACAGCTGGTATTTTACCGGCAGGCCGGTAAAAAATTGGCTTCTGTGTTAAGTCTATGGAGGGAATGCGATGGCCGGTATTTTTTGAAGAAAAGGTGGCAACCCTATGTGTAGTTACTCTTTAATATATGTGTTTATAAATTAATCTGTGTAAATAAAATACTTTGCGCTAAATAATTTATTCAGTTACACAAAGAGAAGCCAATAGGTCATGAAATAGCCTAAACATTCTCGGTAATGCCACCAACCACACCCCCCTAAACACCACCTAAAACAAAAGTGTCCCTCTTTGGCCTTTTGAAATGTTGGGAAGTATGCGATAAGAACAAAGTATCCTATATAATAATTCGCTAGGATGTTTGTCACGATGCAGTCATGCTCAGTAGAGACTGCCTGCATTCGTGCAGTCTCTACTGCACGTGATTGCATTGAGTGAGTGAGGCAACATAAGACTGCATCGCGTGGAGCAATGAGGGAGCGGCCTCTTAACCCTTTGAGTGCCAGAGGGGTACTCAACGCATATACAAAGCAATGCGTTGCATACCCCTCTGGAATTCAGTGGGTTAACATTACCCAGACCTTGGCCCGTGTACACGGGCTTTTTACACTAGTAAGGAATAATCAAATCTTCATTTATAGTGAGACATTACTATCTCTTTAAATTGTACCAACTAGTATCTCAAAGGCGCCTGTTGCAAAGTGTCTGTAAGCTCTGGGGACTTTTCATGGATTCCTTTTAACAGCTTTCCTTCCTTTTCAATGTGTTTTAGCGCACTTCAAAGGCGGTTTGATACTTTTCACTGATTCCCTGCTTTGCATCAGCGTGTTGGTGTAAAGAGATGTCAGTGTTTTTGATGGTTCTGTCAAAGGAACATGCATGTCTGTCAGTGTGAGGGGGGATATCTGAGAAGATGAAAGACCCAGGTCCTCAGGTCAGCAGCCGTGCAGGTGTTGGGATCTTGCACAAGTGTGATGTGGCCTAACTCTGGGTAATAAAGCACCTGCTGTGGCTCTTAATAACATTATTCTGTGTACGTTTCTTACTGTGCATAAACTATGGTCACCATGTATCCCTTTAAATCAGGTACGCTTGTAAAAAACACACACTCCGGGGCTGTACTGATTCCTATGCAGTCCTGCACATGGCCCGATTTCCCAATAGGCAGACTAGGCCATTGTCTGGAGCCCTAAGTTTTAAGGGCAATGCCTCACCTATGTGGGCCACACCCACATTCTGAATGGTGGGTGTGACCAAAGCAATTTCAGTGTTCTTGCAGTTTTATACCCTGTTACAAGCTGTTATTTTACCCATTGGATGTTAGAGAGATCTCCAACACATTGCAGAGCAATGGAGGGGAAGTGGGAAGTACAGGGTGGGAAGGATGAGAAGTGGTAGGAACAGGGTGGAAAGGAGGAGAAGTGGGAGGAACAGGGTGGAAAGGAGGAGAAGTGGGAGGGAAGTGAGAGGAACAGGGTGGAAAGGAGGAGAAGTAGGAAGGAAGTGGAATGAACAGGGTGGGATGGAGAAGAAGTGGGAAGAACAGGGTGGGAAGGAGGATAAGTAGGGGGAAGTGGGAGAAATATGATGGACAGAAAGAGAAGTGGGAGAAACAGAGTGGGAAGGAGGAGAAGTGGGAAGGAAGAGGGAGGAACAGGGTGGGAAGAAGGAGAAGTTGGTGGAAGTGGGAGGAACAGGGTGGGAAGGAGAAGTGGGCAGAAAGAGGGAGGAACAAGGTGGGAAGGAGGAAATGTGGGAGGGAAGTAGGAGGAGAAGTGGGCATAAAGTGGGAGGAACAGGGTGGGAAGGAGGAGAAGTGGGAGGGAAGTGCAAGGAACAGGGTGGGAATGAGGAGAAGCGTGAGGAACAGGGTGGGAAGGAGAAGTGGGCGGGATTGGGAGGAACAGGGTGAGAAGGAGGAGAAGTGGGAGGGAAGTGGGAGGAATAGGGTGGGAAGGAGGAGATGTGGGAGGGACGTGGGAGAATAGGGTTGGAAGGTGGATAAGTGGGAGGGAAGTGGGTGGAACAGGCTGAGAAGGAGGAGAAGTGGGAGGGAAGTGGGAGGAATAGGGTGGGAAGGAGGAGATGTGGGAGGGACGTGGGAGAATAGGGTTGGAAGGAGGAGAAACTCCCCAACACTGGAGAATCAGCCTCTATCCCCAGACACCTGGTAATTCACTGCAAAAAACGAAGTCTCCAGGGCAAATCCAGAGAGTTCCCAGGTATGCATATTATATCATCTGTGCTAATTATCTGATTCTTTATTCTCCAAAATGGTGCCATTTCTACCAGAAAGTCAGAGAGCGAAGTCTTGCTTGCATTGTGTGTTCATGCAGCGATATCTATAACTTGTATAAACACATATACTGAAGTTTAAATACATATTAATGTTAGTTTAATTGCTGTGGATCAATGTGATACACTTATATACACACCACACAGTATGATTTCCTAAAAAAAAAAGACATCAGGGTGGGAAAGAGGGACAGGGGGATTTGGGCCTAAAAGCGGGACTGTCCCTCCTACAGAGGGACACTTAGGAGGCATGTATAATATTATGCCGCGTTATAGATCCATGGGGAACGCTAACGGATGTGGTCTTATCAGTGCTCAAGGAACCCTTCACATACTGTAACTTAGAATTTTTACTGCCCAAACATACAAATGAAACAGGAGGTCACTCTCTGTCCTTCTGGCAGAAATTCTACAGTTTTTAAATAATCAGTTATTTGGTGTATCTAAAATAGTAGCTTCACCCTGAGATTTGGGTGAAAACCCTGAGTCTCAGGGTCAAACCCTAAGGGATTCCCAGGTATGGCTGTAATATACAGATAGGCACAGAACTCTTGTGTTGTCTAACCCGCAGGCACTCAAAGGGTTAATCGGGTAAGAGAGGGAGAGATACGGGGAGTGGCCTGGAGGCAGAGGACGTTTACATTTTTCAGGGCTTATACAGCTGTTTGAAGTAAGAAGAGGGTAAGACAAAACAGTTTTCGGATAGAAATCTTTTATCACTATCATCTGACCAGTGGCCTCGGGGAGGAGTGGAAGTGGCGGTTTTTAAGACCAGCTTTCTCTGACCAGAAGGGCAGGGGAATTGAACCCGGGATGGGACGTTCCCACGCTATCTAATGGTGATTTTAGATCAAACCAACCGCATCCCAGGAGACACATAAAAATTGCCAAAATTATCTTTTATTTAAAAAAATATATTAAAAAATAACCCCTTGAATGCTAGAGAGGTCAATGCATTTCAAAGCAGTGTGTTGGAGATGTCCCTAGCATTCAAGGGGTTAAAAGCCACACTTAATCAATTTGTACCCTGGGGTGATGTTGGTTTGACCCAAAATCTGTCTCCGAAAGTCTAATGCAATAGAGGTGCTGACTGATTTGTTTGTTTCTGAGATAAAAAGTAAAAAAAAACCCATCTAAGGAGCCCCTAGGCAAAACACTCTAGGTGTCCTTTGCTCCGCCCATGGCCACACCCCTGTTCCTTATAAGGCCCCACCCACTGTTTCATGGCACAAAAAATATCATTAGCTTATAACAAGCAAAGCAAAAAAAAAAGAAAGAGAGACTTTAACCCCTTGGTTGCTAGAGAGATCTCCAATGCGATGCATTGGAGATATCTCTAGTATCCAAGGGGTTAAATAATAGCTTGTAAAGGAATATAAACCTGGATCTGGTACATTTTAATTGCTCTGGCCACACCCACAATTCAGGATGTGGGTGTGCCCAGCACTTCTGAGGCACCGCCCCTCAAAACTGGGAGAGCTCTCTGCAATTGCCTACACTGCCTACTGGGAAAATATAACCATGACCCGTGCATCTATGTCGGAATATTAACCACTCGAGAACCATAAGCGTGAGTGACACACATTACAGGACAATGAGTCACATTCCTCTGGGCTTCAGAGGTTAAGAAAGTTCACTAAAGATTTAAAAGGTAACTAATATGATGAAATAAATCATAATCACATTAAAATGTATAATAAAAGTATATTTCTTCATATTTAAGAATTTAAATTGTAGTATAGTGTTAACCCCTTAAGGACCAATGACTGTCCTGATATGTCCAACATGTAAAAAGGACCCATGACGTCCCAGGACTGTCATGGATTCCAGGGCTCCGCGTGGGGCTGCACGACATTCGCGGGAGCGTTGAATCGGATAAGAAAAAAGAAAATTCTCCCTGGTCCTTAAGTGCCAGCCATGTGCATGCGTGGACAGTCCTTAAGGGGTTAAATTGTTTTCCTGCCAATATAACAAAATAAACCCTTTGTCAAATTAAAGGACGACTAACATATATATTAATTATTCTAATTAATCACTACTAGACCCAGGAAAGATTTACATTCCATTCATCCCTAGGCAAGGCACCCTTAGTTCCACCCATGGTCACACCCCCACTCTTCACATGACCACGCCCCCAGTTCCATCCAGGGGAGATGTCTCTACCATCCAAGGGGTTAAATAATAGCCTGTAAAGGGGTATATAAACTGGTGCAGGGACAATGAGATTGCAATGGCCGCACCTACAACTCAGAATGTGGGTGTGGCCAGAACAGCTATGTATGCCCTGGCTAGACCCACCATTGGCTGATGTGATGCCACACCCACTTGAACATCTAATAGGAATGAGACTGCCACTGCTAGGCCCAACTCTGTTAGTAGTAGCATTATAAACTTACAGCCCTCAGTATGCAGGTCTTCCCAGGCTGCTCCTCCCTAGTGATGATTCCAGTTACCACACCCAACTGCACAGCCAATAGAAATGAGTATGCCTCTGGCAGCTTCAGCTCTTGCAGAAGGTGGAACAGGAAGTTTGTGGTTATGAGTGCAGCAACAGACGTGGGCACCGTGCCACAAAAATTGCCATCCTCTCCCCGTTAACCCTTTTGGCGTACCACATGTTATGAAACATACTGCACACTCATGAGGCACTTAAGTGGTTAATCTGCCATCTCCACTGAGAGCAGAGAGAGTAGGAAGCCCATTGTCATCCGCAGTTAATTCAGATTGAAATGTATGCAATGATTCACACAGCTAATTATTGTATAAGGACATGGAAAGTTCCATTCACCTGCGGAGAATTCCCTGGAAACAGCACTTTTCCTCCAACTGATATAATTACTGGCATGTTAACCCTTTGTAGGCAGGGGACTATAGCAGCCTGACATGTTTCCAAAGATCCCGCAGGCACAGAGGTTAAACACTCTGTCTCTTGTAGATACTGTGATCACATTTTTTTACAAGCTAATGCCGGACAATCACATTTATAGCAAGGCATGACTTGGTTCACCACTTACATTAACTCTTTGAGTGCCAGAGTGGTACGCAACGCATTGCTTTGCAATGCATTGCATACCGCTCTGCCACTCAAAGGGTTAACCCGAGTGCCAGAGGGGTAGGGTTGCCGCCCAGCCGGTATTTTACCGGCAGGCCGGTAAAAAAGTGGCTTCTGTCCAATGTTAAGTCTATGGAGGGAATGCCATGGCCGGTATTTTTTTTGAAGAAAAGGTGGCAACCCTACAGAGGGGTAAGCAATGCGTTGCGTACCCCTCTGGCACTCAAAGGGTTAACCTTTTGCATACCTCCCAACATTTCAAATTGCCAAAGAGGGACACTTGTGTTTTAGGGGGAGTTAATGGGGACGTGGCCGGTGGGCGGGGCATTACAGAGAATTTTTAGGCTATTTCATGACCTATTGACAGCTCCTTGTGTAACCTAATAAATGACTTATAACAAGATCTAAGTATTTTATTTACACAGACCAATGTATAAACACATATACTGATGTTTACACAAACATTAATGTGAGTTTTATTGCTCTAGAGCAATGTGATACACTTATATACACACCACACAATCTGATCTCCTAAACACAGGGACATCAGGGTGGGAAAGAGGGACAGAGGGATTTGGGTCTAAAAGAGGGACTGTCCCTCCTAAAGAGGGACACTTGGGAGGTATGCTTTTGTGTGCCAGAGGGGTATCCACACTTTGCTTTGCAATGCATTGGCTACCCCTCTGGCACTCAAAGGGTTAAAGAAGTAACATCTCTTTAATACTAACCCCCCACACACACACACTTGACTTACTATGCACAGAAAATCCTAATGGCCCCTATCAGTTTTGCCTTGTGCCTCTGATCATGAGATAATACTTTCCACCAGTCCTGGATGTGATGTCCATGACAGTTACTGGCAGTTTTTTTTAAACTGAAGCAGGCATGTTGCTCACCCCCAAATTTAAGCATGACCGCACCAAAAGAAAACACTCACTCTTGGATTGAATAAAATCATCTATTCGTACCTTTATTGATGTTTTGATAAAACCACAGTGAAGTAAATGATGGGCTGTATGGCAGAGCTATACACTGGTGTATCTAGCAGAGAAGTGCCCCAACGTTCTGATCAACGCGTTTCGCGTGTAAAACGCTTAATCCTGATCTCTCACCCCCTCTGGGGTTTAAAGGGCTGAGATTACCTTGTTCACTGAGCAGTGTTTGAGATCCAGTGGTCTTGCTAGCTTTTTGGTACACATTGTTCATACCTCCCAACATTTCAAATTGCCAAAGAGGGACACTTGTGTTTTAGGGGGTGTTGCTGTGGGCGTGGCTGGTGGGTACGGTATTATTTTCAGGCTATTTCACTACCTATTGTCACCTCCTTGTGTAACCTAATAAATGACTTATAACAAGACCAAAGTATTTTATTTACACAGACTAATTTATAAACACATATACTGACGTTTAAACAAATATTAATTTGAGTTTTATTGATGTAGAGCAATGTGATACACTTATATATACATCACAAAGTCTTCTCTCCTAAAAAGAGGGACATCAGGGTGGGAAAGAGGGACAGAGGGATTTGGGTATAAAAGAGGGACTGTCCCTCCTAAAGAGGGACACTTCGGAGGTATGATTGTTTAACACTTTAAGGACCAGAGAAGGTGTGCAGCATGTTGCTTTGCCATGAGCTTCACACCCCTCTAGTCCTTAAAGGGTTAAAGATTTAGAAAGCAGTAGCACTCAAACCAGTCCACAAACCCCTCCAACAGCGCATGTTAAAAGGATTCTCCATAATTACACACAAGTGAACGTTGGTAAATCACAAAGGTCCTTCAGAATGATCGAACCACCAACTGATTCACCTGTGTTCATGTGAGGAGATCCTGAAATCCTGAAGTCAGGGGAGGGCTGACCTGGGGGGCAACTGCAGCCTGGGCCAGTCATAAATCTAGGACGGTGGGCCGCTGCCTCACTCAATTTCCTGCTTGTTGCTCTAGATAGAACATAATTTACAAGTATTGTAGCTCCTTTGAATTGTAAGCTCTGTGGTATCACTAGTGTAGCTCCTTTTCATTGTAGCATCAGTAGTATATCTCCATTTCAACTGTAAGCTCTGTAATGTCACTAGTGTAGCCCCATTTCAACCATAAGCTCTTTGGTGTCACTAGTGTAGCCCCATTTCAACCATAAGCTCTTTGGTGTCACTAGTGTGGCTCCATTTCAATTGTAAGCTCTTTCGTATCATTAGTATAGCTCCATTTCAATTGTAAGCTTTTTGGTATTATTAGTATAGCTCAGGGGAGGGCTGGCAACTTGTGGCCTGGGGGGGCAAATAAAATCTACTGACCCACTGTCCCAGCCCATCCCATTTAGTTAATTTTAATATTTGCATTAATGCTGTTAAGTAAGGCAAATAAGACCACATAGCTTACAGCTGAAATACGACTAGTCTAGTGATACCATTGAGCTTTCAGTTTAAGTACAGCTACATGACTGATACCATAGCGCTTACAAGGGAAATGGGTTATGCTGCTAGTGTAGCTCTATTTGGATTGCAGCTCTATGGTATCACTTGTGTAGCTCCATTTTAATTCTAAGCTCTGTGGTATCACTAGTGTAGCTCCATTTACAGCAGCAATTGGGAGATTGAGTGAGGCAGTGGCCCACTGGCCCAGACATGTAACCAGCCCAGGGGGCAATTGCCCCTCTGCCCCCCAGGCCAGCCCTCCCCTGGTATAGCTTCATTTCAATTTTAAAGGGATAGTAATACTTCGTTTTAACTTCATTTTATTTTGTAGGCATTTAAAAAAAACATGAAGAACGATATAAGTCTTATCTCTCAAACCTTTATGGTTTAAGAGATATTCACAAACAAAGTATCCCCCCCGTTCAACCAGATCAGAAGGGAGGTGCCCAGGTAGACTGCAGAGAGGGACAATCTTCAATTAAGATAAGGGAAAAAGCTGAAAAAGTTGTCAAGGGGGGCAGGGCTTTCATTGTTTTCATACAAAGAAAATTGTCCCCTTCTGTTATCTGTCTGGTCTTACAACCTGATCCACATCTGAGAAGAGATTGCTTACACTAGGTAAAAGGGGCAGGAGGGGAACTTTGCTTGTGAATATCTCATAAACCATAAAGGATTGAGAAATAAGACTTATATCATACTTCATGTTTTTTTAATGCCTACAAAATAAAATAAAGTTAAAACAAAGTATTACTATCCCTTTAAGCACTGTAGTATCACTAGTTTAGCTCCATTTCAATTGTAAGCTCTATAGTATCACTATTGTACCACCATTTCAATTTCAAGCGCTTTAGTATCACTAATGTACCACCATTTCAATTGTAAGCTCTGTGGTATCACTACTGTAGCTCCATTTTGCTGTAGTATGAGTGGCACAGCTCCATTTCAATTGTAAGCTCTGTAATGTTGCTAGTGTAGCTCCATTTCAACTATAAGCCCTTTGGTATCCCTAGTGTAGCTTCATTTCATTTGTAAGCTTTGCGGTGTTCCTAGTGTGGATCCATTTCAACTGTAAGCTCTGTGGTATCACTAGTGTAGCTTCATTTCAATTATAAGCTCTCTAATATCACTAGTGTAGCTCCATTTCAACTGTAAGCATAGTGATGTCACTAGCGTACCACCATTTCAGTTATAAGCTCAGTGGTATAACTTGCTTCATACCATTAAAGCCAGCTATGACATTAACAAAAGGGTATGATACCCAGTCCTAATTTTAGATTGATTCTGGAGAACCAGTCCAGAATAAACTGGTTCATAGAGACCATTAGGAGTTTCTGATGAGGTGGCTGTAAGTGAAGTTATTATTAAGATGTTACTGTTCCTTTAAGATATGGTTGTCATTGTTATTATTAGGAGGTTTTAATGTTCCTTTAACATAAGGGAAGGATTATAAGTAGGTGTTAGTTTTACTTTTAAGATAAGGGAGGGGTTAGTTTTAGGTGTTAGTGTTCCTTTAAGATAAGGGAGGGATTATTAGTAGGTGTTAGTTTCCATTTAAGATAAGGGAGGAGTTATTATTAGAATGTATTAGTGTTCCTTTAAGATAAGGGTGGGGTTTATATTAGGTGTTGGTGTTCCTTTAAGATAAGGGAGGGGTTATTATTAGAAGGTGTTAGCGTTCCTTTAAGATAAGGGAGGGGTTTATATTAGGTGTTGGTGTTCCTTTAAGATAAGGGAGGAGTTATTATTAGAAGGTGTTAGTGTTCCTTTAAGATAAGGAAGGGGTTGTTATTATTAGGTGTTGGTATTCTGTAAAGGGACACTGGCACTTAAAGGGGAACTACCACCCCACAAAAACTTCTTCCTAATTAAATCTTCATCTGGCGACTAGCTGCTTAGTAGCGCTAGTCGCCAGAAATATTACCTGGTTTAAAAGATTTTCAAGTTTTTCGTAGGCTGACAGCAGGAACACGGATATCTTGCCATAGTGACGTCCGTGCGCCTGCGCTGTCAGTCCCTTTTGAAGCCGTCCGGGTGGCAAGATGTCCGTGCTTCCTGCTACTGTCAGCCTCCGAAAAAGTAGAAAATCATTTAAATCAGGTAATATTTCTGGCGACTAGCGCTACTAAGCAGCTAGTCGCCAGATGAAGACTTAATTAGGATGAAGTTTTTGCGGGGTGGTAGTTCCCCTTTAAACATTACTAGTGATAAGACACCCTCCATGCAGCACCTGTAATAGTGCTGAGGCCTAAAACCTAGTCTTATCCTGTGAGAGCTCCCAAGTCATCACTTTCCATTAATCAGAGACCAGAAATGGTGCCTGCTTCTCCCCACTCTCCCTAATACAGCACTGGTTTGGCCATGCAACTTGGTAGGTATTAACCCCTGAGCTACTGGAAGAAGTTAAAGGTAGTCAGGGACACGTAGCTAACTTTTTATTTCTTTATTTTTTTTTTTTTTTTATTCTTTAAATAGTGAATATCATATTTTATTAAGTCTGCCCCAACAGAAATAGATTTATTAAAAAATCAACAGGTCTGCTTTGTGCATCTCCAAACTGGCTCCTGTCAGCCATTCGGGGAAGTCAGGGTTAACCCATTGCTTTTTTACCTACCAAATTCCTCCCAGGGAAAAAACGAAGATATAAAACACTCTAAATCATAACCTGTGCATTTTCTTTATTGGATACATCTTTGCAATAAGCAGCAGCCTCCCTCCACTTTAATTCAGCGCCCGCGGTACCTCTGGCATGCCCATCTGTCTCCGAGCATGGTTACAATCCTAGTGGTGTGTTTTCTCAGACACAGACATTCATCACTGATACAAAGTTTAGATGCTTATTGCTAGTTGTTTAAAGGACTTTATCTGCATCGATAAATCACTCTAATTGCCCAGCCTGGGAGGAAAACGAGATTTGAGAATTGCAAACAAAACCGTGTCTAACAATCAGGGTGACTCAAAAGGTTTGAAGCCAGGGGACGAGGTACAGGTACACGATTTCTGACATTTAGCAAAATGTTCTAAAGAGTGAAATAAGCCTGGAGACCGATTTCACCTACGCTTTTGCATCAGTTGTTTTCCGGCAACTAAAGCGTGAATATGACAACAATTTAAAGCTGTTGTACGGGGGTAATTCAGGGTCATACCAACTGCACCACAGGGGAGGAAGATAGATTCCCCAAATTCCAAATAAGTTAAATGGGTGGATCTGTCACCTTGAATTTAATTTACATATTTGAAAACATCATTCAAAACTGCCTATATGTCGTGTTAACCAAACTTACATTTGATGTGTAGTTTAGGAAATATGCACTATTATTTCTGGAAAAAGTGAAAGTGATCTACAGGTGCAGCATATGGAACATCACTGAAAACCTACATCAGCATATGACATGTCACAGAAAACCTTTATTAGCATATGAAACATCACCGGTACCATAATTGGCATACATTAGCATATGGTAACAAATACTAAATTCTTCTTAACCGTACATTTGCTGGTCTTTTGGTTAACATGATACATAGGCAGTTTTTAATGAAGTTTTCAAATATGTAAACTTGAATTAAAGTGACAGGTCCACTTTAACCCACTGAATGCTAGAGAAATTAAAAGATCCACTTAAATCATTTTTAATTTTTATATTTGAATCCCTATTGCACAGTTGTCCCAGCATTGCTCTAATGTCGTACTAAGTCAGGCCCATGTTTGAGCACAGACTATCAGCAGTGGAAGTACACTTGTTTATTTTTCGGCAGAAAAAGCCCTAATATATATATATATAAATTTGATTTTTTTCAGGAAAAAAATATTATTCTTCCTATAAAAAGGGAAATATGCCCGAGGAATAAAAATGTCTTAATTTGTTTAACGGCCGAACTTATCTAGTTAGGTGTCCTTCAAACCACAGGCAGTTGTATGTATAGACTATTTTTTTCGTTGTTTTTCTTGCAGTCCACTGCCAAATGTTTGTTTATAATCTGATAATAACTTGAGTCCCTTATGAGTCATTTAGCTCTGTTGAAGTCTGTTATTTGCTGCAAGGAGGCGTGACCTAGAGGCAGACTTTACCAGAGATGACTGTGCATAGGAAACCTGCGATAAAATGCAAAACATCCTATATAATAATTCGCCAAGTTGTGTGTAACGCCGGACATGCGCAGTAGACACTGCTGCGCGTGCGGCAGTCATACGCAGTAGAGACTGCCCGCGCCGCGGCTGATACAGAGCTGGGCGCTCCGAAGGAGCGTCCAGCTCTGTATCAGCCGAGGCGCGGGCAGTTTCCACTGCGTGTGACTGCCCCGCGACCGGCTGCCAGAGGCTCTGTATCAGCCGAGGCGCAGGAGACCCGCGACCGGCTGCCAGAGGCACTGTGGCCCGTGTAACGGGCTGTTCAACTAGTATATATATAATTGATATAACTGACTGCTGTGTAAAGGATACCCACCTACGAAAATGAATCTGTAAAATAAATTAAGAACCACTTGTTCCTAGGACATAGTTCCAGAGCTGTATTATATCCCAGGCTTCCCTAGGCAAGGCAATCTAGGTGCCCTTAGCTCCACCCATGAACACACCCTATTCCTCACATGACCCCACCCCCAGATCCATCCACTGTTTCCTGACACAGAAAATACCCTTGGCCTACAACAAGCAACAATTAAATAAAGCACGTCATGGGTCCAACATGCAATAATGATCCATGACGTGCCAGGACCATCATGGATTTCAGGGCTGCATGCCAATTGGGGAGCCCTGAACCGGATCCAGCAAAAAAAAAAAAAAAAAAAAAAAGGTCTGTGGTATGTAAATGCCCGTCACGTGCGTGTGCAACCAGTCCGTTAAGCACTTGGATTCTAGAGATAGATCCAGATCTAGGGATCTTTGTAATATTCAAGGGATTACAGACAGGGTACATAAACTGATGCAGGATGCAGGGACACTGGGATTGCCTTAACCACATCCACAATTCAGAATATGGGTGTGGCCAGCAAGCTGAGGCACCGCCCCTCCACCACTGGAGCTCTAAGCAGGTGCCTACTCTGCCTATTGGGAAATCCGTCCCTGCATAGTTCAAATTTGAGTGCCAGAGAGGGTATCCAAAGATTTGCTTTGCAATGCGTTGGGAACCGCTCTGGTTCCTGAAGGGTTAAACCCTTGAATGGGAAGACAGGTCTTCAATACACTGAGAAGTAGTGCATCAAATGCCTCTCTAACACACAAAGTGTTTAAAGTCCCATTTAACCCTTTCAGTGCCAGAGGGATACGCTTTGCGATACATTGTGTACCCCTCCATCACTGAAAGAGTCAGGAATTCAGAGATGTGTTTTTTTTTTCTTTGTTTTCTACCGCTCGGTTGGTTTGCGTCCAAATTATATCCATTCTTCTTAACCCCTTGAGTGCCAGAGGGGTACGGAACGCAATGCGTTCTGTACCCCTGTGGCACTCAAAGGGTTAATATATCAGCCTCAATGTCTGTGTGTGGGGGCGTCCATCATCTCTCTTCACACAAGTGAAAAATGACGATTTTTACAGTCTTTGTAAATTGAAACTACTTGGGCGTTTTGGCTACTGACCCAGGAGGAAATAGTTTTTATGACTTCTGGTCAGGATTAAGGTTTTTTGTTTTCCCGGCTGGTGGGTTCGAACACCCTGAAGCAGAAGGTCATGCTCCAAAACCCAGGGAATACACACAGGCATTGCATAAATACAGTGCAATATAAAGAAAAACACCCAATGAGTGCTGGAGTGCATAATGAGAACTCCCAAATACAAGCCCAATGAAGGGACACTGTGGGACAAGTGGACCTTCAGCACTCAAAGGGTGGCTCACCTTTCTGCAGGACTTCTGTCTTCAGGTGACCATGAGAAAAGGGAATTAGCCAAGGGAAAATCCCCAACAGGGAAGCTACTTGACTCAAGTTGTTCCCTCTTCAGGGCATAAGGTCCACCAGAAAATCCCTGGAAGCTGCACTAGCCACTTTGGAGAGGGCAATTGTCAGCCATGGTCACCCGCCTAATGGTGGTATTCCATATTTGAATAAAACAATAAAAAAACTAAAGTTGATTGAGAGATGTTCTCCACCTGATGTGCACAGCACGCAGGAACAAATCATTCTGGCTTGTTCTGGCTGAGGGCAGCTTAAGAGGGAGGGGAGGCTCCACCCCCTGCATACATTTAGAGAAATGTTCCTGCCTACTTAAAGGGGCGGATCGCCTCCCAATGTATCAGTAACCTGTATGGACTAAGTGAAAAGGATTTAACAGGTAAGACTAAAATCCTATTTTATTAATGCGCAAAGTTCATTTTCTTTATGCTATTTGTCTGTAATTTGTCACAATGAGTGTAGTCCGTTCACACCAGACAATGGGGAGATGGAGTACAAATCCAACAGTGCAGCTCCGCCGGCTAATGTTATCCTCCAGCGCCAACAGCTGCACACAGGGGCATGCACCAGATGGTATGATCTCTGTGGAACGTATCAGCGAATACAATCATCCTTCATCAAGACCACAATGCCAGCAAGCCCCTTATACCTACCCCATGTCATGTGGGAGCACTGTAAGCACTAGCGGGGTCTGAAATTGACTCTCTCTCTTAGACCCCTGTTCGGCATGCCAGTACACATCATCAGTCACGTGTGCCAGCGCGCCAAACATCCTCTATACGGTCGTTAAAGCGGAACTACTACGTTAGCTAAAATCGCCCTGCAGTACTTTGGCAGGAGGCGACTAGATTAATAATAGTTATTTTACCTCTCAAAAGTAGCCACTTGTAAAGTAATCATTAATCTTCCGAGACTGACAACCAGGTTAGTGCAGTCTCCACACCTGCGCCACCAATCCCTTCCGGTGCTGTTCGGGCCAGTGCAATGCTGCTGAAGGGAGACCGGGACTGACAGAGCAGATGCGCAGACAAGATGTCTGCACTGATGCCTGGATTCCGGTCTCAGAAGCTTAAAGGGATAGTAATACTTTGTTTTATCTTTATTTTATTTTGTAGGCATTAAAAAAACATGAAGAATGATATAAGTCTTATCTCTCAAACCTTTATGGTTTGAGAGATATTCACAAGCAAAGTTTCCCCTCCCGTCCCTTTTACCTAGTGTAACCCATCTCTTCTCAGATGTGGAATGCAGTCCATAGACCAGACAGATAACAGCAGGGGATAATCTTCTTCCTATGAGAACAATGAAAGCCTTGCCCCCCTTGACAGGTTTTTCAGCTTTTTCCCTTATGTTAACTGAAGATTGTCCCTCTCTGCAATCTACCTGGGGCACCTCCCTGCTGCTCTGAGCTGAGCAGGGTTGCATCAGTAAAAGGGGCAGGAGAGGGAGACTTTGTGATTCAATTACTCTTGTACTACAACTCTGACAGAATTGAAATAACACTCTCCAAGGCACAAATACTATGATGATTAATTAGAGCTGCTTTTATTATGAAACATTACTATGCCTTTAAGAGGGCACTTTTGAGAGGTAAAATAACTATTATTAAGCTAGCCGCCACCTGCCTAAGTATTGCAGGGCGACTTTACTTAACGTGGTAGTTCCGCTTTAACTGCATTCCACCCCTACGATCTCTGATCCTTAAGAGGTTAAAGACTTTACTTAGTCCACTGAGCAGCTGTGTTTTCTTGCTTTGAAATAGGATATTTTGAATTTAACAGGAGGAATACTTGTCGAAAGCACTGGATTATGGGAATTAAAGATATGACAAGTTTTAATGGATCCTTCCCATTCTATGGGCAGCTGATATCATGGGCATCTGGGGGGAGGCACTTGCCCTCCTTCCCCTTACAATTGCTCCCTCCATATAAACATACAAGCTGGGTGGGCTGGGTGGGGGGTCATATTATGGATTTGCCCTCCCCTGGAAAAAAATTTTTGGACACCCCGGCTGATATGTCACTATAACAAACATGTAAACAAGACTGTATCAGGTGATAATACGAGGCTGATGCATTAGGAAAAAAACGGGAGCAAGATAACTGAACCACAAGGGATAAATAAAAATTGTCTTTGGAAAGAGGCTTTTAAACGCTTGTATTATAGAGTGCTCAACAACACATTGCCTAGCATGTTTATATTCTGAAATTCCAGCCGCATTAAACATGATGTTGGCAACTTCAGGTCCTCCAGCTGTTGTGGACTTCAACTCCTATCACCCCACGCCAGCTGGTGGGTGCTGATAGAAGTTGTAGTCCACAACAACTGGTGGACCTCAGGTCAGAGGTGGACCTCAGGTCAGAGGCATTTCACCGGGAGCTTTCTGTTTTGAGGAAACACACACCTTGATTTTCCAACTGTCCCAGTTTTACAAGAAGGAACCAATTTAATTCTGTGACCAGTAGTCATGGAGGATAGGATGACCACACGTCGCGGAATGCCCGGGACTGTCCCTTATTGTAGGTCTGTGTCAAGCGTCCCAGGTCACCCCCCACTGGGACAACAAAGAGTCCCGGAATGTAGCAACAAAGCCGGCATGCACAGCCTACCTACATAGCACAGCACGCACCAGTCCAGCCAGCCAATGAAATGTATTTGCTATATGGTCCTCATTGGCTGGCTCAGCCAGCCAATGAGGACCATATAGCAAATACATTTCATTGGCTGGCTGGACTGGGCATGCAAGACAGCTGGGATGGTGCAAGTATGCTGGCGCTGTGAGTGAGTCCCGCGGCTGAGGCTCCCGCCGGCACAGCACGCACCAGTCCAGCCAGCCAATGAAATGTATTTGCTATATGGTCCTCATTGGCTGGCTCAGCCAGCCAATGAGGACCATATAGCAAATACATTTCATTGGCTGGCTGGACTGGGCATGCAAGACAGCTGGGATGGTGCAAGTATGCTGGCGCTGTGAGTGAGTCCCGCGGCTGAGGCTCCCGCCGGCACTGACCATCTTTCTGAGGCTGATACAGAGTAAGAGTTACCACTGGGGAGCTCTTACTTTATCAGCCTCAGAAAGATGGTCAGTGCTGGACGGAGCCTCAGCCGCAGAACTCACTAGGGTGACCACATGTCCCGGAATGGCAGATTGGAAATGTGGTCACCCTAATGGAGTACTGAGGCTGATCTGGATGAACAGCACTTAAATATGGCTTATTTCTCACATGGAGGAGTTCATGAAAAGGAAGGAGATTGGTAGAGTACAAAATGATGCCTTTATTGGTTAAAGGGATAGTAATACTTGAAGTAAACATGAGGTCAGAGTTTTCACTATATTTTTTAAACTCATAGTGCTATATTTCACCACTTACATGTTTGTAGTTCAAGTGCAATTCAATTGGAAAGGATCCCCTCCCAGCCCCTTTTGGCCGCATTCCATTAGATCTGGAATCCGGTCGTGGGACCGGACAGATGCAATGAGGGACAATCTTCAATCAGTAAATATAAAGAAAACCCTGTTCCTCTTGATGAAGGAGGACAGGATTTTCCTTTTTTTACTGAAGATTGTCCCTCTCTGCTCTCCATCCCGACCAGACTGAGAAGAGTGACACAGGGGGAAGGGATGGGAGGGGATCCTTTGCAATTGAACTGCGCTTGTACTACAAACATGTACGTGATGAAATATAGCACTAACCAAGCGCACTTTGTAGACCGTTCCAATGTAGTAATTCTTTTTAAATAGAGCTATTTCGGCTCTGTTGAAGAGCCGCCGGCTGGACCCAGGACCAGGATCTCCTTCTTCATCTAGAGCACTGACGTCAGTGCAAGAGGAGGGAGGGGGGAAGTTTAGCTGCGTATATTTCTCAAACCATAAAGGTTTGAGAGATCGGACTGCCATCATTTGATTCGTTTTTTAATATCTACAAGATTTAATTTTGTTAAAAGAATCCAATGCTATCCCTTGAAAGCTTGCGTCCTAGAGCCACTCAGTTAGCCATGAAAGCGGAACTACCATGTCACAAAATGTTTAGCTTAATTAAGCCCCCTTCTGATGACTAGATGCTTAGTAGAGCTAGTCGCCAGAATTATTACCTGATTTAATAGATATATGCTTTATTCCCCAGCTGTCAGTAGCACTGAGCGCGGACATCTTGCCAGAATGACGTCTGCGCGCCTGCGCTGTCAGTCCCGGCCAGAGCCGAATGGCTCCTAGCAACGCCTCCTAGACCCGGCTGGGACTGACAGCGCAGGCGCGTGGACGTCATTCTGGCAAGATGTCCGCGCTCTGTGCTACTGATAGCTGGGGAATAAAGCATATATCTATTAAATTAGGTAATAATTCTGGCGACTAGCGCTACTAAGCATTTAGTCGCCAGAAGGGGACTTAGTTAAGCTAAACATTTTGTGACATGGTAGTTCTGCTTTAAAGCAGTGGATCCCAAGGCACCTCCAACAATCAGTCTAGAATTTTTGAGGCACCCCTAGCATGTTATGGATCAATTGTCAAGCAGCAATGAATAGTACAAATACATAAAAAATAGTTCTTTTTAGGTTTCTCTATTAGAATAATAAAAAAAAAAAAAACATGTTGTGCATAAAAATTTCAGTAAATCCACAACTGTATTACCAGGTCTTCGGGGCAGAGGCTGACTCTCCGAATGTGGAGAGTTTCTAGTGAAACTCCGCCCACTTTTGCTCTTTCTCAGTCTGTACCTCCCACTCCCCGCCCACTTCTCCTCCTTCCCCAGCCTACGCCTCCTACTTTTTCCAATGTTTCTTAAGCTCCGCCCCCACTAATGATTAAGCCTCGTCTCCTTTTTTATCTCCCCCAGTGGGGCCAAAGGATTCCCCTCTGCAGGGACGGATTTACATCTCAGGAGCCTGTAGGCACAGAAATCTAAAGCGCCTACCCCCATTGGCCATCTCCACTGGACACCTCCACAATGCTCCTAATGTCCACATTGCCCCCCATCATCTCTTTATTGCCCTCGCATTGCCCCATTAGCTCCAACTTGCTCCCATCAGCTCCACATTTCCCCCACCATCTCCATATTGTCCTCACATTGCCCCCCATCAGCTCCAACTTGCCCCCCATCAGCTCCATGCTACTTCACATTGCCCTCCATCAGCTCCACATTTCCCCCACCATCTCCATGTTGCCTCCCCATTAGCTCCAAATTGCCTTCACAATGACCCCCTTCGGGTCCAACTTGCCCCCACCATCTCCATGTTGCCCTCATATTGCCTGCCTCCCTCCCATTGTCCGTTTCCTACCTCCCCTGCAGGAGATCTGTTGTCTGTGCCTCCTTTGGTATAGACAGTCCTGTGGTTGCTGAAGCTCCCACACAGTCTCATATTCAGGAATGCAGAGCGCTGGGAGATGATGTAATCTCCCAGCGCTCTGCATTCCTACAG
This sequence comes from Rhinophrynus dorsalis, assembly GCA_037306005.1. Lineage (NCBI taxonomy): Eukaryota > Metazoa > Chordata > Amphibia > Anura > Rhinophrynidae > Rhinophrynus > Rhinophrynus dorsalis. The sequence continues at coordinate 27,410,263 of CM074725.1, read as the reverse complement.
AGCCGATGAGGGAGGTACAATGCGAGGGCGACATGGAGTGGGCACCGGTGCAGCCAGCGCAGTGGCCATTTTTTTTTTTATCTCTTCAAAGAATAAAAAAAAAATATCCCATTGGCAGGCGCCCCTCAGTGGCGTGCGCCTGTAGGCAGGTGCCTACTTTGCCTTATGGGAAATCCGGCCCTGCCCCTCCGGGGAGTCAACAAGAAAAAGTTACCAGGTGTGCCCATTAAGTGGATGTTAAACATCTACCTATATTTGGGGGCCTCCAGTCACGATTTCACTAGAGGGCCCCAAGGGGTTCTTAAAACTCCTCCTCCTCAGTTTGCAGCCCCCCACCCCCCACCCTATAAGTTTTGCCTATTCAAACACAGTTACAAACACTGAATTGACAGCTGGAATCATACGAGGCCATGACATTGTAGAAGACATTGCTCTGTGGAATTTCTGGAAACAATTAAAAGCCAATAAAATAATAAGCAGCAACTTTAAATAATGCAATTATGTGTGTGTGTGTTTTTTCTTCCCTTACAATGTCATTTTGGTTTTAAATTCTGTTTTATTTTCATGGAAATATTGGCGTAATCTGGGCCTTGACGATTTGGAATAACTTTTAGAAAGGACCCCTAAGCAGTGAGAGTAATATTGTTTTACTTGGGATAAAAAAATGCCATACAATTTATGTCATTTTGGTAATGAAATCCTTCTGTTCCTTTAAAGGGACAGTAAGAGTTCATAATAAAAGCAGCTCTAATTAATCATCATAGTATTTTGACTTTGGAGAGTGTTATTTCAATTCTGTCAGAGTTGTAGTTCAAGAGTAATTCAATGACAAAGTATCCCCCTCCCGCCCCTTTTTACTGATGTAACACTGTTCAGCCAGATCAGAAGAGAGGTGCCCAGGTAGACTGCAGAGAGGGACAATCTTCAATTAAGATAAGGGAAAAACCTGAAAAACTTGTCAAGTGGAGGCAGGGCTTTCATTGTTCTCATAGGAAGAAGATTATCCCCTGCTGTTATCTGTCTGGTCTATGAACTGGATTCCACATCTGAGAAGAGATGGCTTACACTAGGTAAAAGGGGCGGGAGGGGAAACTTTGCTTGTGATTATCTGTCAAACCATAAAGGTTTGAGAGATAAGACTTATATCGTTCTTCATGTGTTTTTAATGCCTACAAAATAAAATAAAGATAAAACAAAGTATTACTATCCCTTTAAAATGACAGTCAGTTGCTTCAGTTTGACTTTTCATATTCGGAAGCTGCCTATACTTTATATTATTTTATTGTATCTTTGCCAGTTTTAATGTAAAGTCAAATTGAATTATTTACGTACTCATTTATTTATTTTTGGCATCTTTATCTATTTTCGTTTAATATATCACTGGCAGGGATCTCTATGAATTTGTTTTCAAAGCGTGTTCTGTTAGAGTCTGTGAAAGTAGAGTACAACAATGTAAAAAGAAAAGGAAAAAAAAAGTCTGTTAATGCAGAAAAGTCACCTCTGTCTACAGCATACAGAGCCATCAAAGTTGCAGGACTAGTACAACAATGTAAAAATGATACAATGTAAAAAAGACAGTGAAGCAATGTATAAAAGCCATCTCTGTCTACAGCATACAGAGCCATCAAAGTTGCAGGACTAGTACAACAATGTAAAAATGATACAATGTAAAAAAGACAGTGAAACAATGTAGAAAAGCAACTTCTACAGCACACAGATACCTCGGAGCTGCTGGGAAACTGCAACATTGTATAAATATATCTGCTTTCACGGTCCCCAACACAAAACACTCTGGATTCACAGATACAGGGAGCTTTAAAGTAAAAAGTAGGTGATATTGACAAAAAAATGAATAAAAACGTGTTAGTCAGAAATCCTACTTCTGCCAAGACTGACGGCCAGGCAACAGTGCAGACATCTTACAGAAATCTGCGCTACTTCTCTGTCAGTCCTGGTCTAGGAGGCGTTGCTTGGTACCTTGAGGTACCAGAAGAGACTGATGATGCAGGCGCGCAGATTCCTCTAAAGAGCTGTTGCCTCACCGTCAGTCTCTCCAGAAATAGGATTCCTGAGTAAAGAGGTAATTATTCTGGATAATACTACTACTGTTAAGCTTATTGCTAGATGGGTAATTAAGGGGGGAAAGACTTTATTTGGGGTGATAATTCCCCTTTAAAGTGGAAAAAATATATATATTGTAGTGTTTATCACCTTAAAGGATAGTAATACTTAAAATGTAAAAAAAAATATGTTGTAGGGTTTATCCCCCTGAGTAAAACAAGAGTACTCCCACTGCTGAAAGGTGTTTCATTCAAAAGTTATTAATTTTCAGTTGAATTTTTTAGGTGCAATATCACAGTGGCCTGAAATTGTACAGTGGAGCTGTTGCTACATGATCCTATGGACAGCTCTGGCCCCGGGACCATAAATCTCCATAGGATGGTGCAGCAACAGCGCCTGTGTACAATTTCAGGCCACTGTGATATTGCACCTAAAAATTCAACTTTGAAAATTAATAACTTTTGAATGAAACACCTTTCAGCAGTGGAAGTACTCTTGTTTTACTCAAGGAGATAACCCCTACAACATATATTTTTTTACATTTTAAGTATTACTATCCCTTTAAGTAAAACAATGGTATTCCCAATGCTGAAAGGTGTTGCATTCAAAAATTATTCAGGGGCCTGAAATGTTACAGTGGCGCTGTTGCTACACCTTCCTATGGACAGCTCTGGTCAGCTGACCATAAATCTCCATAGGATGGTGTAGCAACAGCGCCACTCTATACTTTTAGTTCACTGTGATACTGCACCTATAAAATTCAAGTTTGAGCTTTAATAACTTTTGAATAAAACACCTTTCAGCAGTGGGACTGCCCTTGTTTTACTCAGGGGGATAAATCCTACAACATATTTTTTTTTTCCATTTTAAGTATGACTATCCCTTTAACCCTTGGAAAGCCAGAGGGGTACGCAACACATTGCAGGGCAATGCTTTGCATAACCCTCTGACACTCAAAGGGTTACGCCTTTGAGTGCCAGAGTCGTGTCCAACACACTGCAAAGCAATGCACGGGACATCCCTCTGGCACTCGAAGGGCTAATCCATCAGACGCTATAGAGGTTTCCTCCACACATGATATATCTATAGAATCCAAAGGAGTTAAAGGGACAGTAATGTTTCATAATAAAAGCAGCTCTAATTAATCATCATAGTATTTGGACTTTGGAGAGTGTTATTTCAATTCTGTCAGAGTTGTAGTTCCAGAGTAATTCAATGACAATGTATCCCCCTCCCGTCCCTTTTACTGATGTAACACTGTTCAGCCAGATCAGAAGGGAGGTGCCCAGGTAGATTGCAGAGAGGGACAATCTTCAATTAAGATAAGGGAAAAACCTGAAAAGCTTGTCAAGGGGGGCAGGGCTTTCATTGTTCTCATAGGAAGAAGATTGTCCCCTTCTGTTATCTGTCTGGTCTATGGACTGGATTCCACATCTGAGAAGAGATGGCTTACACTAGGTAAAAGGGGCAGGAGGGGAAACTTTGCTTGTGAATATCTCTCAAACCATAAAGGTTTGAGAGATAAGACTTATATCATTATTCATGTTTTTTTAATGCCTACAAAATAAAATAAAGTTAAAACGAAGTATTACTATCCCTTTAACACAGAACCCAGCAGCAGACAGAACTTCATTCTTTTAAGTGTTCTGGAATCTACTAGCACGTCCACCTATCCTCGTGTTTGTCTCCTGGGGAATAATGCAATAAAGCTGATTCTACTATCAGAGTCAGCACACAAGGCTTGAATAGAGGGGGGTTTCTAGGAAACTCATTAAATTCAGAATACAATTAATTGCTTCCCTAGAATGCTAGGCCTGCTTTGAAACGTGTTGCTTGTTCCTCTTGTAGTGGAAAGATTTAATCAGGGCTATTTTTCTGGAAAAAAAGGTATCTTGTACTATATTTTTTTTACTGTTTTTGTAAAAAAAAAAAAAAAAAAAAGTACTATGCATGATAATGTATTGAGAAAATGATGCCCGTAGGGTTGCCACCTTTTCTTCCAAAAAATACCGGCCATGGCATTCCCTCCATAGAATTAACATTGGACAGAAGCCAATTTTTTACCGGCCTGCCGGTAAGATACCGGCTGGGTGGCAACCCTAGATGACCGTTCTGAGTATTCAAAGTCTTGATTTTAACCATTTGAGTGCCAGGGGGTGTTTAGTCATTTCACATGTTGTTGATTACATTTCACACTCCTCTGATACTGAGTTGGGCAGATATATTATAATGCAGTAGTTAAAGGGACAGTAATGTCCCCCCAAAAAAATCTGCTGTTTTGTAGAGTTTAAAATAATAATCAATATGCTCCAAACCCTATCTCTCAAACCGCTATGGTTTGAGAGATATAGGGATTCAAAGTTCCCCCCTCCCTCTTTACAGCAGGAGATTCAAGTTGTAGGACTCGAGGAGGCTCTGCAGCAGAGCCGAAATTGCGTTATTGCAAAAGAATTAATTCGTTGGAAAGGTCTACAAAGTGTGCTTGGTTTGCAAGCACATTTTGTAGACCTTTCCAATGAATTAATTCTTTTTAAGTAATGCAATTTCAGCTCTACAGAAGAGCCTCCTGCTGGTACCCGGACTGGCATCTCCTGCTGTCAGCTAGACGCTCAGAGAAGGGGAGAGGGGGAACTTTGAGCATATTGATTATTATTTTAAACTCTACAAAACTGCAAATATTTTTTGGGGGACATTAATGTCCCTTTAAAGTGATTGTTAAGTTAATGTTAATGATCAAGTCTTTACTTTTTTTTTAATAACACATAGACATATTTCCTTAATTACATATTTGTAGTTCAAAAGCTATTCAAGCTGAAAGGATACCTCCTCCCGCCACTTGTAACCGCGTCACTGATCCCCTCAGTCTGGTCTGGATGGAGAGCGGCGAGGGACATTAATCTGTAAGCAAAAGGATAATCCTGCCCTCCTACATCAAGGGGGCAGGGTTTCCCTTATAAAGATTCCCTTTGTTACAGCCGGCAAGCAAAACCAGGAGTGAGACGTTATAGTTAATAGAACCGTTTTTATGAGAATAATGGCAATAATGCAATATATATATATATATATATATATATATATATATATATATATATATATATATACAAATACACACATACAGTGGGTGATAGAAATGGCGAGCACTGTGGTAAGGTAAGGCCCAAGAGATACTGGCTCAGCCTGCAGTCAGTCTAGGAGCAGAGTCTCAATCGTACGTAACCAAGGAAGCTGCAGACCTGAGCCTGCAGTCAGTAGCTAGGAGTCTGCTAGAGCCCCAGGTCAGTACTAGGAAGGATGTCTGAATGGGAACCAACAAACTGAACTAACAGACAGAGCCTTCTAGTAAGCACCAGATAGGATAGTCAGACGAGCCAAAGTCATACACGGAGCGGGTAGTCAGCCAGAGCCACAGGTTTGCACCAGATAGGATATCCACTGAAGCAATGGAATGCTGGATGCGCAGTGGATAGAGCCCCAGGTCAACACCAGAGTGGGTAGTCAGACAAACCAAAGTCATACATGGAGCTGGTAGTCAGCCAGAGCCACAGGTTTGCACCAGATAGGATATCCACTGGAACGTATGTATGCTGGTTTCTCAGTGGATAGAGCCCCAGGTCAAAACCAGAGTGGGTAGTCAGACAAGCCTAGGTTATACACTGAGCGGGTAGTCAGCCAGAGCCACAGGTTTGCACTAGAAAGGATATCTGAGCCAAAACGGAATGCACAAGGAGAACAGTGAGACAGAGCCACAGGTCAACACAAGAATGGATGGACAGACAAGCCGGATCATACACAGGAATCAGGAATACTAGAAAATGAACTGCTCAGAACAACAACGTAAGGGTCACTGAGTCAGGACTCAGACTGCCCTTTAAACCCCTCCACAGGAAGTGGGTAGGAGGAGCAGGCTCAGAGGAAGGAAGTAGGTAAGAGGAGACTACAGGAAGCATGGCATAAAACAGGCCTGCTACACTCTGAAGCCTCTCACCTGCAGATGACGCGTGGAAAGACGCCAAGCGTCTCTGAAGAGACGGCGCTGGAAACAAGGTACTGTGACACCCCTGCTGTGATCCGTCCGGTCCCATGATTGGATTCCAGATCTAAGGGGAGGCGTCCAGAAGGGTCGGGAGGGGGATCCTTTCAGCTTGAATAGCTTTTGAACTACAAATATGTAACTGATGAACTATAGCGCTATGTGTTATAAAAAAGTAAAGACTTGATCATTAACTTTAATAGAGGTATTACTGTCACTTTAAGGAGCTCATATCTTGCAGAACATCAGACAAGTATGTGTGTATCTTTATTTATAAAGCGCCATACATGTACACAGCGCTGTACAGAAACAGCAATAGCAAAATACAAAAAAATACAGTACAGGAAATACAACATCAAGCTAAAGTGTGATCATCGCATTATTAGCAGAGGAAAAGTGCAGCAAAGTGATTCATAACTGGGAAAGGGACCCTGCTTCAAAAAGCTGACAATCTAATTAGTAACCATGACAACATCCAGTGACAGTAGGTGGAGGATGACAAATATGAGTACATGAATTTGTGAATGCTCCTATGGGTATATACAAAGGCAATTACTCTATAAGTAGACATGCAATTTGCACAATGCCACTGACACCAACCATTTAAAGGGGAACTTTCACCCCGCAATAACTTAAGGCTAACTTATTGCACACCTGGCGACTAGCTGCTTAGTAGCGCTAGTCGCCAGCAATATTACCCGGTTCTTCAGATATCGGCGTTTTACAGGAGCAGGAAGCACGGACGTCTCTTCACAGTGACGTCCGTGCGCTTGCGCTGTCAGTCCCTTTTGCACCGTGTGGTGCAAAAGGGACTGACAGCGCAGGCGCACGGACGTCACTGTGACGAGACGTCCGTGCTTCCTGCTCCTGTAAAACGCCGATATCTGAAGAACCGGGTAATATTGCTGGCGACTAGCGCTACTAAGCAGCTAGTCGCCAGGTGTGCAATAAGTTAGCCTTAAGTTATTGCGGGGTGAAAGTTCCCCTTTAACTCTTGTCAGAGAGGTATCTAATGCATTGCAATGCGTTAGACATCCCTCCGGCACTTAAATAGTTAATCCCATGGAGCCCATTGTTTACTTTGCTCGCTTGTGCCCATTTAGTACATAGATTGTTCTAACACAAATCTTTTCATGCACTAGACACTGATGTCGCCCCTCAGTTGATGTGCCTCACCGCAGAATATAATATTCCTTCAAATGGTAACCGATATTAAACAAATGTAATATCCCTTTATACATAGACTAGTATGGAAGCCCGTATACACAGGCTAAAGTGCACCCAGCTGCCCCGGCTGCTGCCCCAGAGCCGGGAGCAGAGACAGGACGTGAGCCGCCCGGAACGGGGCAGCTCATTCGGCGAGTCTCTATTGCGCATGTGCAGTTACGGCTCACAGTGAGCAACGCATTCTACCACTTTATGTTACAGGATTATGCCTGGTCCCAGATCATAAGCACAAATACACAACACAGCATTTCTCCCTTATTGGATGCAGCCATTGACAAGGAGGCACAGATGCCACAAAGAGGCAGTTATAATGTACAAAGTATGTTGTACATAGGTGCAATGTGGCATCACCCCTGCTACAGGAACAGTAACTTTTTATTATGGAAAAATATGTATCTATATGTATGTCTGAATCTGTCATTATTATTTATAAATGATCTACCCATGGTTTGCAAATTCATCTTCCGTGCACATGTATGCATATGACACCATAATCTATGCTAAAAATTCAAACGTATCTCAGCGAGAAGCCGTATTACAATACGATTTCTCTGAAGTTGAAAGATGGATAGCAAAGAACAAACTGTTCTAAAGCAACGACAAATCGGTCACAATGGTATTTGGTACAAAGTACAAACTACGTAATCTCTGCAATACCCATCTATCCATTGTAACAGAGTCTAATGGTAACTTGGCCACAGTGGACTCCAACAAATATGTTGGCATCTGGCTTGACCCCAGCCTCACTTTTGGTCTTCATATTGATAAATTAATATCCAAACTTTAACCCAAAATCGGTGCTCTGTTTAGAAACAAATCTTGTTTAAGTCCCCTGGTAAGAAAACAAATTGTACAACAGATGTTAATGCCAGTCATAGACCATGAGGACATAATATATGCTCCCACACCACAAATCCATCTTGTTAAACATGACACTCTATATAACTCATTATGCCTCTTCATCCTCCAATGTAATTACACAACCCATCATTGTGATATGTATGAAGAACTAAATTGGTTAACACTTGAATCTAGATGTGCTCTTCACTTCTCTTGCCTGGTTAATAACCACTTCCTTAGAAAGGTACCACACTACCTGAGCAGTATGCTCACTCCAGCTCTCCATACTAACTATAACCTCCACTGTTAACAACTCACTGACTATTCCACACTACCTGAGCAGTATGATCACTCCAGCTCTCAATACTAACTATAACCTTCACTGTTAACAACTCACTGACTATTCCACACTACCTGAGCAGTATGCTCACTCCAGCTCTCCATACTAACTATAACCTCCACTGTTAACAACTCACTGTCTATTCCACACTACCTGAGCAGTATGATCACTCCAGCTCTCCATACTAACTATAACCTCCACTCCACTGATAACTCACTGACTATTCCACACTACCTGAGAAGTATGATCACTCCAGATCTCCATACTAACTAAAACCTCCACTCCACTGCTAACAACTCACTGACTATTCCACACTAACTGAGCAGTATGATCACTCCAGATCTCCTTACTAACTGTAACCTCCACTCCACTGCTAACAACTCACTGACTATTCCACACTACCTGAGCAGCATGATCACTCCAGATCTCCATACTAACTATAACCTCCACTCCATTGCTAACAACTCACTGACTATTCCACACTACCTGAGCAGTATGATCACTCCAGATCTCCATACTAACTATAACCTCTGCTCCACTGCTAACAACTCACTCACTCACTGACTATTCCACATTACAAGAAAGAAGCCAGTCGATGGGCCTTCTCCTTCAGAGGTCTGAAAGTCTGGAATAAGTACCTGAAAAAAATCAGATCTTAGTATGTATGTTTCTGTGTGTGTGTATGTGTGTATATATTAGGGTTGCACCGATACCGATACTGGTATCGGTGCCGATACTGCATTTTGCGCGAGTACTCGTACTCATGCATATGCGGCCGATGTCAGCACCGATACCCTGTGTCAGGGTTGGTGCTGCAGAGAGGTCGCTTATCTCCCTCCTGCAGTGTCGGAGCTTTGTCGCGGGTTACCTTGGCAAAGCTCAGACGCTGACCTCTGCAGGGGCTCACGAGAGAACAGTGAGCACCCGGCAGAGGAGGGTAAGGCAGGCAAAGAGATGGCAAGATGGGGCATGAAGAGCGGGTGGTGAAAGAGGCAGAGGGGGGGTCAAGAGGGAGAAAAAGAGGCAAAAGGGACTAAGGGAGAAAAAAAAAAGAGGCAACAGGAAGAAGGATCAAGAGACAAAAGAAGGGGGGCCAAGAAGAGGCAAAAGGAGGGGGGATCAGGAGGGAGAGAGAGGCAAAAGGGTGGGATCAAGAGTCAAGGAGGGGGAGAAAGGGGGATCAAAAGGGAGAGAAAAAGCCAAGGCAAAAGGAGGGGGCTCAAGAGGGGGAGAATGAAGCAAAAGGTGGGAATCAAGAGGGGGAGAAAGAGGCAAAAGTGGAGAATCAAGAGTAAAGAGGTGATGTGTGTATGTGTGTGTGTATATATATATTTCAAGTACTCACTGATACCAATTACGGATACTTTTTTTGCAGTCATTTGCCAGTTTTCCAATTACCTAAAGCATATATATATATATGCTTTAGGTATTTGGAAAACTGGCAAATGATTGCAAAAAAAAGTATCTGTAATTGGTATCAGTGAGTACTTGAAAAAGTATCGGTACTCGTACTCGGTCTTAAAAAATTGGTATTGGTGCATCTCTAGTTTATATATATATATATATATGTGTGTGTGTGTGTGTGTGTGTGTGTGTGTGTGTGTAAATATGCAATTATTTGCTGTAAACACTCCAGGACATACTTGAAAATTAGAGAAATCTCAGTGTATTCTTCCTGGTATATCAGTATGACACAGGCTTTGTCCATCTGTCACTCTGACCCCAACTTCATCAAATCTAATATATCTATGTATGTATGTATGTATGTATGTATGTATGTATCTATCTATCTATATCTATCTATCTATCTATCTATCTATCTATCTATCTGTCTATCTATTTATCTATTTCTCTCATATCTATCTATCTATCTATCTATCTATCTATCTATCTATCTATCTATCTATATTCTTGACTCAATAATTATTACAGATCAAACATATTCTTTCTTTTTTTTTCAGTCAATATGAAATTCCGTGCTCTGGTCTCCAGGTGGTGCTGTTCCTATTGCGGTCTATGAAAATGTTTTATTCAGCAATGTGGTGGCTATTTTTTGTCACCAAACTGATTTTGGGAAAAACAATTTTGAGGCCTAATAACTTTTTAATGAAACATTCCCAGCAGAGTGTGCCCTTCTTTTACTTAACAGTGAGAGCCCTACAACACATATCATTTCATTATAAGGTTTAATATTTAATTAATTATTTATCCCCTTCCCTGTTGGCGATGTTACTTCACCACTGTGGCACTGTACACAAGGTAGCATTTTACATAAAGTGCCAGGCAGAGAAGGGGAGTGGCCAGGGCCAGATTTCTCAATAGGCAGAGTAGGCAACTTCCTGGAGCTTCAAATTTTGAGGCACACCTGGTCTGCACTGGCCACACCCACATTATGAATTGTGGGTGTGACCATATAAATCTCTGTGTCCCTGCACCAGTTTACATGCCCCTTTAGAGGCTATTATTTAACCCCTCTAGAAACCAGGTGGTTAAGGGGTTTTTGTTCTTGCTTGTTATAGGGCAAGGTATTTTCTGGGTATGATTTTATATATATATATATATATATATATATATATATATATATAATATATATATATCCTATATAATAATTCGCTAGGATGTGTGTCACGATGTAGTCATGCGCAGTAGAGACTGTCCAGTTCAGGCAGTCTGTATTGAGCATGATTGCATCACCTGAGTGAGGCGATGCAAGACTGCATCGCGTGGAACACTGAGGTAGCGGCCACTTAACCCTTTGAGTGCCACAGAATGCATTGCAAAGCAATGCATTCCGTACCACTCTGGCATTCAAAGGGTTAACAGAGTTAACATTACCGGGACCTTGGCCCGTGTACACGGGCTTTTACACTAGTATATATATAATCTGCTGTGCTGCTTTTCAACAGTATAGGTGACGATGCCTTTAACATGCAAAGGGTTAATGTTAATTTAGTCAAATTTATTTTTTTGGTTTACACTTTCCCTTTAAGAAAAGAAGTTGCAGGTCTTCCGACCTATGCACCAATTCTGGGGCATACCAACTGCACCATAGGGGAGATGAATCTGTTAAACCTCTGAGTGCCAGAGGGGTACGCAGCACATTGCACCCCTCTGGCACTCAAAGGGTTAAAAGCCCCATTTAAATCAGCAGGAACTTCTATGTCTTCTCTGTGGAGCAGTTGGTTTAGTTTAGATTTGCTCTACTCCGCTTCGTGCGCACTGCCCAAATTTCCTTGCTGCAGCTGACGTTTGCGCGTTGGGTAGAAAACTTTCATGGTCACACGCTGAATGCACTCATTACCAGTGCAATGTCTTCTCTACCCACAATCCCTCTGAGTGTGAACCAACCATACGCTTCCCAGCAGTGGCCACAGGCTGTGGTTCGCACCTTGAGTTCACACGTAGCAAGAACAGGATGGGGGGAAACAGGATCTCAATCGTTCGCGAGAGAATGGGATCTTTGCATGCAAAGTCTGGGTCAGAACAGCCTATCAATCACCCTCAGTGCTTCCTGGGTTTCTTGAAACAGACAGGCAGACAGACTATCCCTCTGTATAAAAAAAATCCCACAGACACCATTTATATACAATCCCTGTGTGCGCAGTTCATCCAAGAGAATGGCTGCCCCCCTCCCCATCCAACCCTGTTGGCTTCTATGACAACATAAAAGGCTCGTTCTAAAACATCTATCCTCTCTTCCAGAGCTACAAAAGTATTTGCAACCAAGCCATCTATCTTGTCCTGTTTTTTAAAACCACTTGAGGACCATCTGACAATGCACTAAGCATCCTTCTGGTTTGCGACAGGTTAAATGAACATTATCACCTCCTCCTACTTGGCTAGGAAGTCCACATGGCCTCTATGAATTTTGCCCTTGTACTTTTGTGCAAGTGATAACGTTGGAGATTCACTAAGCGGTGATAAGGAGGTGATAAAGTGGAGATCATGGGCATCCGGAGGTGGGGGCAAGTTCAAATACCCCCTCCATATAAAAAAAGGAAAAAACAAAAAAAGGCGCTCCTAGTGCAATAGTTCCAAAAAAATGTGTGCCACCACCAATTTATACACCACGCTCACAATTTGAAAAACCACTATAAGTGGCCAGCTTGATAGATGGAGGAATTCGGACTGCCCCCACTCAGTCACTCCAATATAGTTGAAAAAATGCTGCTCCCAACAGAAGAATAGGGATCTTGAAGATGACCCCTAACAAACAAAAAAACAAACAAACAAAAAAAACACCAGAAAGGGGCGCAATAACATATAATAAGAAATAATCCCCAATTGAGAAGGAAGTACTTACAATATATGTAGCACCCGGTTGAATGAGCTACAACCGGTATGGCAAGCAGGGATTTATAATCCGCCCTGCATCAGATGTACTGATCTCTGGATCAAACAAAAATAAAAACTCTGGATCTCTTCTTAAAAGTTTAATTCAATACAACATTGTGAATAAAAATAAGCCCCAATTGCTAAACGCGTTTCAAAGCGCTGCTTCTTCTTCAGTAGCAAAAAAAATTCTTATAATAACAAAATATGGGCTCAAGCATTAAAACCAATAAACATACAGGTTTTTATCATCCACCTTTCTGGTGTTTTTTTATATAAAAAAAGGGGCTGGTTGGGCTATTATGGCTTTGTCCCCACCCTGGAAACATTTCTACAGATTCTCCTGGTGGAGATGACTTCTCCAGTGATGTCACGTCTCCAGTTCCTATGTTATTCTCTAGAGCCTATGCACTAAGATCACCAAAGTTGGAGAAATCTTAGTGTATAGATTGCATAGAATAACATAGGAACTGGAGAAGTGATATCACTGGAGAAGACATCTACACTTTATCACCTCTTTGTGAATCTCCCCCAAACATCTTCAAAGGATGTCATGTCTAAGGTTGTTGCCAGCGGGATCACAGGATCTTAACTGTTTGAATGTCAGAGACAAGTGTGTTGGATACCTCTCTGGGACTCAAAGGGTTACATTTCACCCACTGGAACTTAATTTGTTTCCAAACGAATGCAGACATATCCCTTTGAGTGCCAGAGGGGTACAGAACGCATTGCAAAGCAATGCGTTCCGTACCCCTCTGGCACTCAAAGGGATATACTGCAGTGGATTACAATGTAGTCCAGTAGTCCTGTCAGCATTAGACATGTCTGCTTCAGGGGACATATGACATCCATGAAGGATCAAAGATGTCATCTCTTAATCCAAAAGAGAAAGAGCAAAATTGTAGAGGTCATTAGGATTTCTTAGTAAGGTACAGGGAGTGCGTATTATAAGACTAACTAACCAATCTGTGGCGCAATGATCACCAGACTTACGATTCACAGGGCACCAGCCACCAGATCTGAATAACCTAATTCCCAATGGTTACACTTACAACATCCCATCCACACACAACAGATCAGCGCTACATTACCCTTATAGAACAAAGGACACAGTAAATAAAAGTATCAAAAACTATATTTAATATCAATCCAACACACCCAATATGTATCCAAAACTGACATATACAGATGTCCCAAATATCCCACCAGGGAAACACGGTAGTCATGCGCGGTAGAGACTGCCCGTGACGTGGCTGATACGGAGCGGGGCACTCTGAATTCAGACACCGAAGGGTGTACAGAGAGGACCATGGTCTGAATTCGGAGCGCCTCGCTCCGTGTCTGAAGTCTGGATGGATGCGGCAAGGGACAAACTTCAGTAAGCAAAGGGAAATCCTGTCCTCCTTCATCAAGGAGGGGCAGGAATTTCCTTTTACTTACTGAAGTCTGTCCCTTGCTGCAGCCGTCGGGTCACATGACAGCACTGTCTATCTCAGTGGTTCTCATCCAGGATGTAGCAGGCATCTACTTAGAGATGCCCTTTTTTTCTAAAAAAACTTTGAGAAAAATGATAGCGTTGAGTTTCAGATGTATATTTGCTGAAGTTATTATTCTGCACAATATGTTTGCATTTGTCATTCTGACTGTGAGACCTACAAATGACTATATATCTATGTTTTTTGACCTTCATTAAAGAGATAGTAATGTTTCAAAATAAAAGCAGCTCCAATTAATCATCATAGTATTTGGGCCATGGAGAGTATTATTTCAATACTGTCAGAGTTGTAGTTCAAGAGTAATTCAATGATAAAGTATCCCCCTCCCACCCCTTTTACCTAGTGTAACACTGCTCCCCTCAGATGTGGAATCTGGTCCTGGGACCACACAGCTCACAGCAAGGGACAATCTTCTTACTGTGAGAACAATGAAAGCCCTGCCCCCCTTGACAGGCTTTTCAGGTTTTTCCCTTATCTTAATTGAAGATTGTCCCTTTCTGCAATCTATCTGGACACCACCTTTCTGCTCTGAGGTGAGCAGTGTTACATCAGTAAAAGGGACGGGAGGGGATACTTTATCATTCAATTACTCTAGAACTACAACTCTGATAGAATTGAAATAACACTCTCCATGGCCCAAAAACTTTGAAGATTAATTGTAGCTTCTTTTATTTTGAAACTATCACTTAAAGCTTTTGATAAATGACATGTCCCCAAAAATTCCAGAATACATGTTAGGGTTGCCTTAATGTGTTAGTAATGTCTAAAAAAAACTTTTTTGCATTTAGAAGAGCTTAAAAAGCTGATCTAAATGCAAAAAAACGTATCTCTCAAACCGCTATGGTTTAAGAGATACGGGCGTTTAAAGTTTGATCTCTCCTACTGACAGCTGTAAAGCTGTCAGCAGGAGATCCGTGTCGGTCGACACGGAGGCGCTTGAGAAGTGCCGAGTTCTCTTTACTTACACGGAATCCCTTCATTGGAATGGACTAAAACGTGTACCTGAACACAGCTGTCAGTAGGAGAAATCAAACTTTTAAACGCCCGTATCTCTTAAACCATAGCGGTTTGATAGATACATTTTTTTTGCATTTAGATCAGCTTTTTAAGCTCTTCTAAATGCAAAAAAGTTTTTTTTAGACATTACTAACACTTTAAGCATAAAAGGATTTAGGACCACTGATCTATCTATTTATTTATCTATCTATGCACCTCTCTGATGTTTATAAATTATTAAAAGAAAAAAGGCACAATATGACAAATGGGGCACAGAGCTATGCCTTAGTGCCTGCCTTGTGTCAATATCTAAAACAGGTTATCACCAATATTTGAATCCTCTTTTCTGATTTGCACTTCAGTTCTGCATTTGTGCCAATGCTGCCTTGCTTTCTACAAAGTGCCTGACCCATTTTCTGTACTGAAAAGAAGGTATTATGTCTGCATTGTCACATGGATCATTTTAGAACACTGGACTCAATTAACCCTTTAAGGAGCAACAGTGGGAAGCGTTTTGTAGCTCCACAGCGGTTGGGATCTACAACTCTCATTAGGGATGATGGGATTGTGCTAGGTTTTTATATATATATATATATATATATATATATATATATATATATATATATATATATATATCACTTATTTACTAAGAAATATTATATATGCCCAGTACGGGCACACACTTGTTCTTTATATAGAGGAGCGCTGGTATGTCTTTGGGTCTATATATACACACACATATTATACACAGTTCCATTGGGGTTGGATTGCACTCACTACAGGAATTATAAACTGACTTGGGTGCACATCACAAATAAATGAATGATACATACAGTTCATGGCTCATACCTACCAAGTGTCTCCCTTTAAAGGGATAGTAGTACTTAAAATGTAAAAAAAATATGTTGTAGGGTTTATCCCCCTGAGTAAAACAAGAGTACTCCCACTGCTGAAAGGTGTTTAATTCAAAAGTTATTAATTTTCAAAGCTGAATTTTTTAGGTGCAATATCACAGTGGCCTGAAATTGTACAGTGGCGCTGTTGCTACATGATCCTATGGACAGCTCTGGTCCCGGGACCATAAATCTCCATAGGATGGTGTAGCAACAGCGCCACTGTACAATTTCAGGCCACTGTGATATTGCACCTAAAAATTTCAACTTTGAAAATTAATAACTTTTGAATGAAACACCGTTCAGCAGTGGGAGTACTCTTGTTTTACTCAGGGGGATAAACCCTACAACATATTTTTTTTTACATTTTAAGTATTACTATCCCTTTAGGAGGGACAGTCCCTCCTTTAGACCCAAATCCCTCTGTCCCTCTTTCCCACCCTGATGTCCCTCTTTTTAGGAGATCAGACTGTGGTGTGTGTATATTAGTGTATCACATTGCTCTACAGCAATAAAACTAATATTGTTTGTTTAACCCCTTAACGACCCAGTCATAGTACGTCATAGGTCGATCTGAGTTAACGAGCCATGACTTACTATGACCGTCATGGAATTCCGGGCTCCCCCCCGCGGCTGCACGCCGTTCGGAGAGTCCGGAACTGGAAGGAGCAAAAAAAAAAACCAAAAAACAATGCTCCGTGGTCCTTAACTGACCACGCAGCGCCGATCGTTAAGGGGTTAAACATCAGTATATGTGTTTATAAATTAGCTCATGTAAATAAAATACTTTGGTCTTGTTATTAGTCATTTATTAGGTTACACAAGGAGGTGTCAATAGGCCATGAAATAGCCTAAAAATTCTCAGTAGTGCCCCACCCACCAGCCACGCCCCCAGCAGCACCCCCTAAAACACAAGTGTCCCTCTTTGGCAATTTGTAATGTTGGGAGGTATGATGGCTGTTGCGACAGCACTTACAGGGCCTTTGTTTTGATGATCAAATTAATTAAATTAATTGTAACTACATTTAACCCCTTAGTGACGGCCGCGTGCAGACGCGGCCGTCACTTAACGCCCGTCTAACATTTTTTTTTATTTTTGCAAAAGAATCCGGAGTCCCCGAACGGCGTGCAGCCGCGCAGGGATCCGGATTTCCGGGACGTACATGTACGTCCTCTGTCACTAAGTGACAGCCACAGAGGACGTACATGTACGTCCATTGTCGCGAAGGGGTTAATCATCAAAAAAAGACCTTTGCTGTCTCACCAGCTATGAACTGTATATATACCAATTGTTTCTGGTTCCCTGTCCACCTTGCCCCAGGGAACCAGGGGAGCGGAGATCAGCTGCATGCAGCGAATCAGGAGTGACGATTTTCTTGGGAGTGCTGTGAAAATCGCTGCTGCAAGACTCGTCGGTTCAGCAGTCCTGCAGGTCCCCGATGTGCATGGCACACCCAATCAAACAGGCAATGCCATGCGACCATATACTGCAGGGTTTATCTTGCTGAATAAAATAAGGGTACTCCCATCGCAGAGATATGTTTTATTCAAATGATATTACAGCTCAAACTTGCATTTTTTTTGTTGCACTACCAACATGGACTGAAATATTTCCCTGGTGCTGTTGCTACAATGTCCTATAGAGGTTTATGATCAACTGGGGAGAGCTGTCAAAAGACTGCTACAGTAACAGCAAAATCATAACATTTCAGGCCATGGAATTTGTGCACCAAAAATATGCAAGTGTGAGCTGCAATAATATTTAAATAAAGCATCTCCCAGGAATGGGAGTACCATTGTTTTATGCAGTAGAATAAACCCTGCAATGTGTGTTTTCCTTATTAAGCATTACTATACCTTTAAAGGGATAGTAATGTTTCATAATAAAAGCAGCTCTAATTAATCATCATAGTATTTGGACTTCGGAGAGTGTTATTTCAATTCTGTCAGAGTTGTAGTTCAAGAGTAATTCAATGACAAAGTATCCCCCTCCTGCCCCTTTTACTGATGTAACACTGCTCAGTCAGATCAGAAGGGAGGTGCCCAGATAGACGGCAGAGAGGGACAATCTTCAATTAAGATAAAGGAAAAACCTGAAAAACTTGTCAAGGGGGGCAGAGCTTTCATTGTTCTCATAGGAAGAAGATTGTCCCCTGCTGTTATCTGTCTGGTCTATAGACTGGATTCCACATCTGAGAAGAGATGGCTTACACTAGGTAAAAGGGGCGGGAGGGGAAACTTTGCTTGTGAATATCTCTCAAACCATAAAGGTTTGAGAGATAAGACTTATATCATTCTTCATTTTTTTTTAATGCCTACAAAATAAAATAAAGATAAAACAAAGTATTACTATCCCTTTAAGGATCAGAGAGGGTGCATAACATATTGCTTTTCAATGAGTTACACTCCCCTCTGGTCTTTAATGGGTTAATGTCCCCTTTATATCATTATTATCTTCGGCGCTGTTTATGTGACATTGTTCCTTGCAGTAACCAAGGTAATAAGCCCATAAAAATCTGAACATTGCAAGTTACTGCTGGTAAATGGCTGACACTGTGTTTCATTTACTGTATGCACCAATTTATTTATTTATTAATCGCTTTATTTATTTATTACGCAGCAATATTCTCTTGTTATGAATCAACTGTTTAACCTGTTGAGTGCCAGAGGGATGAACAATTTATACTGCACAAAAAACAAACAAACAAAGGAGCAATTCTGGTTGCAAAACCAGTGTAGCATAGGAGAAAAAAACAAACAAACAAATTACCAATTAATTCATATTGGATTTTTAACCCCTTGTATGCTAGAGAGGTCTCCAAGACATGCATTGAAGGCCTGTCTAGCATTCAAGGGGTTAACCCTTTGAGTTCCAGAGGGTATATCAATCAGGAATGTTTTTATTTGGTCCCGCTGTGATCAGAACCGGATTTCCCATTAGGCAGAATAGGCAACGGTGTAAAGGGCCAAATGTGATGGGGTGCCTAGATTGTGCTGGCCACACCCACATTCTGGGTTGTGGGAGTGGTTAGAACCGTTCCACTGTCCACTGAGCATTCACCAGCTTCTTTTACATGGTGACTGTTTAATTTACACGAAGTCTTCAGGGAATGTTTTTAATTTAGATAGGGTTATATGTGTGTATTAGAGATAGGACTTGCTTGATATTGGGGTACTGTGACATGGTGGGCAAGCTTAAACATACTTTTGGCCAACCTATGAATAAAAACCTCATGTTTATTAACACAGTAGACTAATATATGCCTTATACAGGGAACACGTTTACACAATTTGTATGGCGGAGCGCAGGTCTGTCTTTTGTTCTGCGTTGGCACTTTAGGCTTTGGCCTAATATTTGGGGGCCTGGAGAACACGCTCATTCTTTGTTGCTATCAATACTTTATTCATTTGGTTCTTTTTTTTTAAATTTCATTTATTACATGAAAATATTATGGTGAGATAGCGCTGTGAACTCTTTGTTTAAAGCGGAACCTTCACCCGCTGTAAAGTCGCCCTGCAATAATTAAGCAGGTAGCGACTAGCTTTATAATATATCTACTACCTCTCAAATGTAGCTGATTATAAAGAAATCCTTTACTTTAGGAGACCGGAATCCAGGCACCTGCAATGTCAGTCCTGGTCTTCACTGAGAAGCACTGCAGTTACCACAACGTAACTGGAAGGGACTGACGACGCAGGCACGCAGATTGCACTAACCTGCCC
Organism: Rhinophrynus dorsalis; assembly: GCA_037306005.1. Taxonomy (NCBI): domain Eukaryota; kingdom Metazoa; phylum Chordata; class Amphibia; order Anura; family Rhinophrynidae; genus Rhinophrynus; species Rhinophrynus dorsalis. The sequence continues at coordinate 27,390,325 of CM074725.1, read as the reverse complement.
ATCAGTCTCCTAAAATAAAGGATTTCTTTATAATCGGATACATTTCAGAGGTACCCGCTTAATTATTGCAGGGCGACGTTATAGCAGAGGAAAGTTCTGCTTTAAATGGACAGTAATGTCCCAGAAAAACTATTTTTCATGTTGTAGTCCTTAACCCCTTTGTGTCCGATGACGTACCCGGACCGTCACGCTGGTCCGGTGCTTAAGGACCAGTGATGGTCCTGGTACGTCACGTACTTTTACTCACCACGCTCCTGCAGGAGTGCGGTGCGTAATACCAGAGACTGAAGTTGATCTCTCCAAGACCGGAGCTATCTCTTTCAGTCCCTCGTTCGGCGTGCTGGCACACGTCAAACTTTCCTATCTCGTCCTTAAAGGACCACACACCCGGGACAGCTGGTCCTTAAGGGGTTAAAAAGTTGAAGAAAGTGCAAAAACAGTATCTCTCAAACCACTATGGTATGAGAGATATCTGCATTTAAAGTTCGATGTTTCCTGCTGTCAGCTGTAAAGCTATCAGCAGGAGATCCATGTCGGCCAACACGGAGGCTCTGCAGCAGAGCCGCAATCGCGCTATTTACAACGAATTACTTCATTGGAATGGTCTAAAAAGTATGCTACGTGGACGACATGGATCTCTTGCTGACAGCTTTACAGCTGACAGCAGGAAACATCAAACATTAAATGCAGATATCTCTCAAACCATAGCGGTTTAAGAGATATGTTTTTTTGCACTTTCTTTAACTTTTTAAGGACTACAACATGAAAAATAGTTTTCTGGGACATTACCATCCCCTTAATTTAATAGATTACATAACCCTTTACTGCCTGTTATATAACACCATAGATGCACTAGAGGTCTCCACTCATTGCAAAGTAATGCACTGAAAGCCCATTCAGCATTCATTAACACTTTGAGTGCCAGAGGGGTACACAACGCATTGCAAAGCAATGCGTTCCATACACTTCTGGCACTCAAAGAGTTAAGTGATATGCACCTTTTAAATCAATGCTATTCTTATCTGTTGCCTATGATGTAGTTGTTTCAGAAGACAAATAAAACTTCCTATTCGTTTAAATTTCAATTCACTCGATAATTGATACACTTTTTTTTTGTGTGGGTACAGCCATAATACATTGCACACCAGTTCTGGCACTCTAAGAGTTCACTTTAACTCCAACGTAGGAAGAATTTCCCCTCTAGAGTTGCAATGGAAAAAACAGCGCGCAATGTGTTAACAGTAGGGTGCAGGGTTCCAAAAATGATTTGTCACAATGCTGGCTACAGTTATGATTTGAAGAAATAGCTTTGCCCCCGGTCTACATTATGGAAAATAAAATATACGGATGACACGGCTCTGAAAAAACAGAGGAGGTTAAACGGCTTGTATAACCCCAGTTCTTTATACTGTATAATCAACAATGAAACCATCCAGGCTTGAATCTATCTTTGTCAAGAGGCCTGGGCAGCCTACTAAACAGTAACACGTTGCAAGCCTCTCCAAGCACAGGAGTGTTAACATAGGGGTACGCAACATATTGCAATGCAAATGCACTCAAAGGATTATAAGAAAACCACTGCCTTCAAATACTAATCCCCATTATTTTAATCAGGGAAGAAACTCCTAATTGTCCCTATGAATTAATTTTTTGGTTCTTCATAATTAATCTTTAATTAATACCAGATCTCACGTTTATGAAGACGGGCGTGATTCTTTCTGCATAACGCACGCTTGGGATCTTGTAGTCCAGCAACAGAGAAATATGTCTGCCTCGTCAGACATGATATTCACTATTAATTAAATATTTATTTTGGAGAGCCAATCCACGCAAAGATGATGCAGTACGGTCATCAGGTTTAACCCCTTGAGTGCCAGAGAGGTACGCAACGCATTGCTCTGCAATGCGTTGCGTACCTCTCTGGCACTCATGGGGTTAAGTGCTCAGCTTAAGAGAAATGGATTACTAGGAAATATGAGTGTTCCTTTAAAAACAAAATACGGTTCTCGTGCAGAAGTTGAAACATTTGAAAATGCAGATCTCATCCAAAAATCACTTTGATCATTAGAACACATTTGCTTTAGAAATATGGTGTAACCCTTTCAATGCCAAAGAGACCATTAAGAACATTAAAACATTGCAATCTGGGCCCACAACATTTAACGTTTCCCTTGCCATAGCCATGATTAATGTCTGTAATATTCAATGTGCGTCCAAATATAATAACAATAATATATAAAGAGGTGATGTTTATTAACCATTTGAAAGACTGCAAAAAAGAAAACACACATGTCTACCTAGGAAGCACTGAGGGGGATGGATAGATGGATAGACAGACAGACAGACAGACAGATAGATAGATAGATAGATAGATAGATAGATAGATAGATAGATTTAATGATTGAGATAGAAAGATAGATAGATAGATAGATAGATAGATAGATAGATAGATATGAGATAAACAGATAGATAGATAGATAGATAGATATGAGATAGATAGATAGATAGATAGATAGATAGATAGATAGATAGATATCAGACAGATAGGTAGATAGATAGATAGATACATAGATAGATAAATAGTGTCCAATATTATCCATTATGAAAGGTTCCCGAATGCACCATATTTGCTATGTACATTAAAGGGAACCTATACTTATAGGAACACATGAGTCTAGATTTTTGAAAGAAGAATTCACCTACGTATTAACTCTTTATGCTTTCACATTGTATCTGAAGTTGGCTGTTTTAACTGTCCACCATTTCTATATTAAGTTCACATATATTTATAATAAAACTCTGAGATAAGCCATAGACCAAAAAACTCCCACCCTCGTTCTTTAGAACCATGTAAGCAGTTTCCAACATTGTCTATAAAACTGTCCAGTTATAGACTTCAAGTGAGTTCCAGTGCACAATATATGTACGTATATGTATAGAACACACACGACTGCAGTGAGTCAACAGGGCCTGAAGATGCTGAGGTTTATATATATATATATATATATATATATATATATATATATATATATATATATATATATATATGGTAATCCCCTATAGTGAAAGTATATATTTTTTTCGCAGCCAGGTGACTTTGTTGATATTGCTGACCATGAAGGAGCCAAGTGTCACAGACACAAGCTTTCCACAGATGGGTCAAGCAACAGCGCCACCTTGCAACAAAACATTTTTAAATCAAGCGATCAGAGAAATGCCAGTTGACTCTGTAGTAACTTTTGATAGAAGCATCACCCAGCGTTGGAAGTACCCTCCTTTTACTCAGCATTAACAATTCATATAATATGTGTTTTCATAATTAGGGTTTCCTCTCCCTTTAACTCTTTGAGAGCCACAGAGGTATCCAAGGCATTACAATGTGATGCATTGGATACCTCTTTTGGCAGTCAAAAGGTTTACCCTTTGAATGCAAGAGGTGTGTGTGTGTGCCTATGGCACTCGCATGGTTAAGAGCTACTTACTTCCTGTAGGTTTAGTCTCCCCTTTAATGCAAAGTAGGCTTTGCGAATGTGGATTTGTTTTGTGAAAAAGTTAAAGATGGTGGAAGGCGGTACGTTCACCAGATGCTAATATAAGGTGGAGGACCCACATGACTTCGTCCACTCTCTCTGGTCCTGAGAACGAAGACGTGGGCTGTCCCTTCCCAAATGGGGGGTGTGGGGGGCACTGGGGGCAGGGGGAAGAATAGGGGTGGGGCTTTCAATTTAGAATAAGCCAAATTATAATTGCAGCAGTAACTCATGATTTAACCCCTTAAGTGCAAGAGAGGTATCCAACGCATTGCAATTTTCTCCACATTGTCCCCCAAAACCATCACATTGCCCTGTGTTCATCTCCTACCTCCATCACCTTCCCCGCTTCCGCGTGGCTCTCATTAATGCAGAGCACTGGGAGATGATGTCATCACCCAGCGCTCTGCATTACTAGGCTGCCGGGAGATCAGCTGAGTTGCTGCGGGCACATGGCAATGGGATCGCAGAGGGAGGCTGGGCCCCTGGAGTGACGGGCCCGGTCACAGGTTCGGCCCCTGTGACCCCTATTGTTACACCACACTGGTTTTAACTTCTTGAATGCGCAATGCATTGTAGACCTCTGCAGGATTCAAGGAGCTGAAAACCCCATTTAATTCAATGAGAACTTTGGGAATCTGTACAAATCCACTGTATTGCAGTTGGCATGCTTCAATGTTTCTCAGTAGATTGGCATCACTTTGGAATACCCATCAGCAGTAATTAAAAGCCAACGAGAAGAATCAACAACACTACTTCCTCACTGAAGAACACAACCAAAACTCCTGTTGTCCAACACATGTAGGGGGATCAATACCATGACTCACCCAACAATACACCGACTTCATTTCCAGACCCCCACAGGGAGGCAAACTTCCCCACTCACCTCCCTTCCACAAAACAATATTCACAATCCAGAAAACCAGACACAATACATGTTTATCTTCAATGAAATCTGTCACCTCCTGATAAGTCTCTCCACTTACTATACTATGACCAGAAAATCCTAATGTCCCTTATTGATATGTGCCATGCTCCTTTGCTCAAAGGAACAGTATACTTTTTTTATGAAAACATGTTATAGAGCTTTTTCTGCTGAGTAAAACAAGGGTGCTGTCAGTTGATTTCTGTAAACTTTTAACGGTTCAAATAATCAGGAGGTGAATTTATTGTGTGTTTACTTCAGCTTCTATCACATTCTTTGGAGAACTGTATGTCAGTGACTGTCCTCTCCATTAGAATGTAACAGAATACTATTTGGAATCTGACCACTAGAGGACACTGCTAATGTAAAAAAACATAGGTTTAAACTGTAATAGCGATGGAAATGTGGATCTCTCAGCAGCGGGAGTACCCTTATTTTACTCAACAGGAAAAGTCCTACACTATCTATTTTTGTCATAAAGAAAGTTTACTTCTCCTTTAACATCATCAGTCACTCTTTGAAGTCATGGAGGTAGACATGACAGTTACTGATCTGACCACGAGATCTCAAGCTCTGCATTCAATAACCTTATTCCTTTAAGGACCAGAAGACTGTGCAATTCATGCCAGCATCTGTCATGTCTGCATCCATGTCTTAAACCTGGGAGCAAAATAAAAATTCATAGGGGCATTAAGATTTTCTAGGTGGTATTATTAAAAACAGCAAAACTTTGAAACAGACAAATCAGAAGAACATCATGAAACCTCCCAGGAGACTGTCCTACATGAGAGGACAGTGGACCTTGGAGATGGAATCTCAGCAGCTATGAAAAGGATATGGGTTACAGACCAGTCTGAGGCACCAGTTGCGAGGACGGGTGGTTTGTTTGAGATAGAAGAACACAGTTGGTGCCAGGGCTGGGTATGGGACCTGTTCTTCTTCCTCCGAGCCCAGCACTTGGTCACGACCTCTTCCTGAAGACCCTCCAGAGCCCGTACTGCCCAGTGCTGACTTCTCTGCACTTCCCCCATCCTCTTCCTCAACAGGGTCCCCTGCCTGTGGCATAGGGGGTATGGGGACCCGGATATCATCTCCGGCCAGCGGCTGGAAGGGCTCTCTCCTCTCGCCATCAGTCATGATAGCAAACAACACCTGGGGAAGAGAAGCAAAGAACAATGTGTTACTTTGGGAGAAGATTGGTTGAACAAAAAAAAAGCACAATAATAAGGGTTTGTGTGGAAACTGTGAGTAGGGTGACCATGTGACTTGAACTGCCCAGGACAGTCCTGGAATTTAAATGAGTGTCCCCTATCCATGGCAGACCCCATCCGTGACAATATAAAGTCCCAGAATTAAACTTCTGGAGCACATCTGTTCTAAAGACTACAGTGACAATTACCCATTGACTACTGTGTCAAAAAAATAATACCTGTGCTGGGCTCAAACAAAATGGCCTCCTCACAGAGTTCTAAATTGTAGAAGGAGAACCGATCTCTACTTTTTAATGCCACACAGGAACTGCAGCACCATTGTCTTGCATAAGACTATAATATGGCTTGGGGCTTGATGTCCAATGTCTTGTAAGCATCACTGTCTGTCAAAGAAATCATTAGGCAGTTACTCTCTAGTATTTAGCATACCTCCCAACATTTCAGACTGCCAAAGAGGGACTCTTGTGTTTTAGGGGGTGTTTCTGGGGGCGTGGCTAGTGGGCGGGGCATTACCAAGAATTTTTAAGCTATTTCATGACCTACTGTCACCTCCTTGTGTAACCTAATAAATGATTTAGAACAAGACCAAAGTATTTTATTTACACACACTAATTTATAAACACATATACTGACACTTAAACAAACAATAATGTGAGTTTTATTGCTGTAGAACAATATTAAACACTTATATACACAACACACAATCTGATCTCCTAAAAAGAGGGACATCAGGGTGGGAAAGAGGGACAGGGGGATTTAGGTCTAAAAGAGGGACACTTGGGAGGTATGATTTAGAACTCTGTGGTGCTCCAGTGAAAGCACAGGCTGCGATAGGATGTCCAGTGATGCCATGTGACCCAGGTCACACAGCTACACTACAGCCAAGGAGAAGCAATCTGCTGCTTTTGTCTCTGCAGTGTCGCTGAATAGCAGAAAGGAAATGTGGTCACCTTAAAGGGATAGTAATGTTTCATAATAAAAGCAGCTCTAATTAATCATCATAATATTTGGACTTTGGAGAGTGTTATTTCAGTTCTGTCAGAGTTGTAGTTCAAGAGTAATTCAATGACAAAGTGTCCCCCTTCGGCCCTTTTACTGATGTAACACTGCTCAGCCAGATCAGAAGGGAGGTGCCCAGGTAGATTGCAGAGAGGGAAAATCTTCAATTAAGATAAGGGAAAAACCTGAAAAACTTGTCAAGGGGGGCAGGACTTTCATTGTTCTCATAGGAAGAAGATTGTCCCCTGCTGTTATCTGTCTGGTCTATGGACTGCATTCCACATCTGAGAAGAGATGGCTTACACTAGGTAAAAGGGGTGGGAGGGGAAACTTTGCTTGTGAATATCTCTCAAACCATAAAGGTTTGAGAGATAAGACTTATATTGTTCTTCATGTTTTTTTAATGCCTACAAAATAAAAGATAAAACGAAGTATTACTATCCCTTTAAGTGTGAGTGGAAGGAGATACGTCGTACAATAGAAAAAAAAAGGGGAGTTGAACAGTTAAAGGGATAGTAATGTTTAAATTGAAGTTGATTTAATATTGTAGGCATTAAAAAAATAAGACCATCGATGTAAGTCTTATCTCTCAAACCTTTATGGTATGAGAGATATAACTGGCTCAAGTCCCCCCTCCAGGCTGTTGCAGACAAGTCAGTTCTCTATGGGACAGCAGCAGATTCTGGTCATTTCACTGGATGGTGGCTCTTCAGCAGAGCCGAAATCAATCTATTCAGAAATAAATACTTCATTGGAACTGTCTACAAAGTGTGCCTGGTTTGCAAGCACACTTTGTACACTGCTCCAATTAAGTATTTATTTCTAAATAGCGCAATTACAGCTCTGCTGAAGAGCCGCCGGCTGGTCCTGGGACCGGAATCTCCTGCTGTCAGCTAGAGGGCAGACTTCTCTGAAGCAGTCTGGAGGGGGGAACTTTAGCAAGTTATATCTTTTATACCATAAAGGTTTGAGAGATAAGACTTACATCGATGTACTTACTTTTTAATACCTACAATATTATATAAACTTAAATTTAAACATTACTCTCCCTTTAAAGGGATAGTAATACTAAAGATGTAAAAAATATATGTTGTAGGGTTTATGTCCCCAAATAAAACAAGGGTACTCCCACAGCTGAGAGATATTTTATTAAAAAATTATAAAAACTAAAATTTTAATTTTTTAGGTGCAATATCACAGTGGCCTGAAATTTACAGTGGCGCTGTTGCTACACCATCCTATGGAGATTTATGGTCTACAGACCAGAGCAGTTCATAGGATGGTGTAGCAACAGCACCACTGTACATTTTCAGGCCACTGTGATATTGCACCTAAAAAATTAATGTTTGAGTGGTTATAATTTTTTAATAAAATATCTCTCAGCAGTGGGAGTACTCTTGTTTTACTCAGGGGGATAAACCCTACAATATATATTTTTTACATTTTAAGTATTACTATCCCTTTAAGCAAGAATGAAGAAGTGCATGAAGGAACAATGAGGCCGATGCGCTAAGTCAGGGATGTCCACATGATCAGGAAGACATAAGTAGGAGGGCAACATTGTTTTGTTTTTTTTTGTTATTGATAACGATGGTGAATTTTAGCCTGTCAGCTATTCATATATATTGATAGATTTATTTATTGATCAAGTCAATGATAATTCTGATATTTACAGGCATGGGTTCTGTACTGGCAAGCACAAGATTATATCTTACTGGCCTAATGGTTCATATATGCTAGTTAATCTGGTATAAAAATATATATTTTTTTAAATCTCATGCAGGTCGCACCCTGGAGTCAGGCGCATGTTAACCCCTTAAGGACCAGCGGTCCCGGGGCGTGCCGTCCCTTAAGGACCACATAGGAAACTTTGACGTGCCGTCCCACGTGACTGATCACGTGGGGCGGCACGTCAAACGGGGCACTGGAAGAGTTCCTATAGGAGCGCGGTGAGTAAAAGTACATGACGTGCCAGGACCGTCACTGGTCCTTAAGTGCCGGACCAGCATGACGGTCCTGCCACATCAATGGCCCTTAAGGGGTTAAAGTGGATGTTTCACCTATGGATAACATCCCATAAATAGTTAGGAGACATATCCAATACCATGAAAACGTTATTTAATTTTTATTTTAAGTTTTAATTTCGTTTAAATTTAACTTACAAAAGTCTGGGCTGTAGCCACTTCCGTATAGACTGCAGCCCAGCGCTCTGCCTCTGCTCCTCTTTCCTCTGAAGATGGAGGCTTTCTGTCCGTAAGCTGGAGCGCTCTCATTGGCTAGATATCGATCTCTGCCAATGAGACCGCTCAAGTTTACAGACAGAAGCATCATCGGAGGAGAGAGGGGAGCAGAGGCAGAGCGCTGTAACCGCAGTGAACCGCAGTCAACACGGAAGTGGCTGCAGCACAGACTTTGTAAGTTAAATTAAAAACAAATTAAAACTTAAAATAAAAAAAAATAATATCGTTTTCAAGGTATTGGATATGTCTCCTAACTATTTATGGGATGTTGTCCATAGTTGACACATCCACTTTAAACGTCCCTGTTCTAAGAGGAGTTAGATCAGTTCTGGAGCATATCAACTGTATCATATGGAACAAACTGTATCATATGGAACTTTTGCATATTTGAAAGCTGCATTAAAAACTGTCTATGTGTCATGTTATCCAAAAGGCCAGCAGAGATGCAGTTCAGGAGATATTCAACTTCTTTAAACCCTTCGCGACCACTGACGTGCCAGGACCGTCATGGCGGTCTGGCACTTAAGGAGCAGTGACGGTCCTGGCATGTCATGGAGTTCAGGGCTCCTGGCGCGGCTGTATGCCACACTGGAAGCCCTGAACCGGAAGTTTAAAAAAAAAAAAAAAAAAAAAAAAGCACCATGGACGCCAAGTGCCGGCCGCGAGTGCGAGCTCCGGTCCTTAAGGGGTTAAAGGGGAACTAATGTCCCATAAAAAATGTTCTTGTTTTGTAGCGTTTAAAAAAATAAATTATATGGCTCAAATCCTACCTCTCAAACCATAAATTCGGATCTACAGTTCCCCCCTCCCTCCCCTTCTCCTGACGTCAGCGCTCTAATGACTGCAGGAGATCCTGGTCCTAGGGCCAGCCGGCTGCTCTGCAACAGAGCCAAAATAGCATTATTTAAAAAAAAATTACTTAATTTGAAAGATCTACAAAGTGGGCCTGGTTTGTAAGCACACTTTGTAGACCGTTCCAATGAAGTAGTTCTTCTTAAATATAGCTATTTTGGCTCTGCTGAAGAGCCTCCTCTGGTTGGCTGACTCAAATCTTCTGCTGTCAGCTTTACAGTTAACATCAGGAAAAGGGGAACTTTAGATGTGAATATCTCTCAAACCATAAAGGTTTGAGAGATAGGATTTGTGCCATATAATTTATTTTTTTAAACACTACAAAACAAGAAAAAATTTTATGAGACATTAGTGTCCCTTTAATATGCTGTTGTGTGCTAATTGTTGTACCTGTGCAGCATCGGTGATGATTCTTTATGCTAATTAAGCGAATAAATGATGTTTTATACGCTAATGAAGCCTTTTCAATGATGTGCCATATGCTAATGACGTATTCGATTAGGTTTCATTTGCTAATGCAACTCTGTGCAGTACCAGGTAGTGTTTACTTTCACTTTGCTCAGAAATGAAATTGTAGATATCTCCTAAAGAATACATCTGTTGGACTTCGGGGTAACATGACGCATATGCAGTTTTTAATGCAGTTTTCAAATATGCAAACTTGAATTAAAGGAGCAGTAAACTTTTTTTTATGAAAAAATATATATTGTAGGGATTTTCCTATTGAGTAAAATAAGGGACTCCCACTGTTGAGAGATTTATATTTACAGAGTTATTATAGTTTAAACCCATGTTTTTTTACATTAGCAGTGCCCTCTAGTGGTCAAATTCTAATTAGATTTCCTATTAGATTCTAATGGAGAGGAAAGTCAGAAAAGTCAGAGACATACAGTTCTCCATAGAATGTGATAGAAACTGCCTGTCACTTCCTGTCAGTTAGAACGCTTCACGAATTTGCGTAACTATCAGGAAGTAAACACAGTAAGTTCACTCCCTGTCAGTTAGAACTTCCAGGAAGTAAACACAGTAAATTCACTTCCTGTCAGTTAGACCTATCAGGAAGTAAAGACAGTAAATTCACTTCCTGATTATTTAAACTGCTATAAATTTTGAATAAAACATCTGACAGCAGTGGGAGTGACCTTGTTTTATTCAGCAGGAAATGCTCTATAAAATATGTGTTTTCATAAATAAATGTTTACTGCTCCTTTAAGGTGAAAGTTCCACTTTAAATAGGGTGTTTATTGCAGTGAATTCTAAAGAGGTCTCCAAAGCATATCTTTTTGGCTATTAGCTGCTGATTCTGTGTAAGTTTTTTCGAGTGGTGGCCATCGCCCAGAATGGAGCGGCTATTATGGGATGTCCATTGGATCTGCATGGGGGGGTGTGTGATATCTTCCACATATATGGTAGCTACTTACCCTGTATGTGTTACAGTAGCCATGAATACATATAATTACACTCTTTTTAGGGTAATATTGACTAATATATATATGAAGCGCCTTCTTTTATTTTAGTATTGCATAAAATGGGACCTTTAACCCCTTGAATGCCAGAGAGGTTTCCAGATAATGTAGGGCTAAGGCAAGAGCTAGTTTCCTAAGTAACAAATGTCTAATGAAACGTATAGATGATTTTGAAAAGCGCTTTCAAAATCACCAGTTGTTTTTAAGTGATACTGTCCCTTTAAAAGCCCTACATAATGGATATATGCATTTCTCCACTCTAGTGCGTTTGGTTTCATGCAGCTGCACACCTCTTTATCTAGATGAATAGGCCCCGCTGAGCAGAATGTATGAATCGTGGTTGAGCTTATACATTCGCTAAACCTACACCTCTGCTTATACTTATTATAGACACATTAATCCATTCTGGCTTACAACTCCTCCCACTCACATACCTCCCAACATTTCCAATTGCCATAGAGGGACACTTGTGTTTTAGGGGGCGTGGCTGGTGGGCGGGACATTGCCAAGCATTTTTAGGCTATTTCCTGACCTATTGACACCTCCTTGTGTAACCTAATAAATGACAAGACCAAAGTATTTTATTTTACATAGACTAATTTATAAACACATATACTGATGTTTAAACAGACATTAATGTGAATTTTATTGCTGTAGATCAATGTGATACACTTATATACACACCACACAGTCTGATCTCCTAAAAAGAGGGACATCAGGGTGGGAAAGAGGGACAGAGGGATTTGGGTCTAAAAGAGGGACTGTCCCTCCTAAAGAGGGACACTTGGGAGGTATGCTTTTGTGTGCCAGAGGGGTATCCACACTTTGCTTTGCAATGCATTGGCTACCCCTCTGGCACTCAAAGGGTTAAAGAAGTAACACCTCTTTAATACTAACCCCCCCACACACACACTTGACTTACTATGCACAGAAAATCCTAATGGCCCCTATCAGTTTTGCCTTGTACCTCTGATCATCACACTTCTATACACACCCCACAGTCTGATCTCCTAAAAAGAGGGACATCAGGGTGCGAAAGAGGGACAGAGGGATTTGGGTCTAAAAGAGGGACTGTCCCTCCTAAAGAGGGACACTTGGGAGGTATGCACTCACATCTCCTAGGCACACAACTCCCTTAACATGTTTATTGCTCCTGCACCCATTTTGTACCAAGTCTAAACCTGAGAAAAAAGGAACAGAGCACCCTAAATTACCCATACTCAGTTACACTGCTGCTCAGGACATAAAATGGCCATTTTGTTCTGAAAACAGTGACATGAGTAGATGTTAAAGGAACACTAACTATTTTGATAATAAGCCCACCCACTTACCTTAATCTGAGCACACATCCCTAATGGTCACTACAACCAATTCATTGTGGATTGGTCTGTGAAATAAATATTTTACTGGTACCAGATATACCCTGGAGATTCTTGTTTTTATAAATAAAGGGATAGTAACACTTCGTTTTATCTTTATTTTATTTTGTAGGCATTAAAAAAAAACATGAAGAACGATATAAGTCTTATCTCTCGAACCTTTATGGTTTGAGAGATATTCACAAGCAAAGTTTCCCCTCCCGCCCCTTTTACCTAGTGTAAGCCATCTCTTCTCAGATGTGGAATGCAGTCCATAGACCAGACAGATAACAGAAGGGGACAATCTTCTTCCTATGAGAACAATGAAAGCCCTGCCCCCCTTGACAAGTTTTTCAGGTTTTTCCCTTAACTTAATTGAAGTTTGTCCCTCTCTGCAGTCTACCTGGGCACCTCCCTTCTGATCTGGCTGAGCAGTGTTACATCAGTAAAAGGGGCGGGAGGGGAATACTTTGTTATTGAATTACTCTTGTACTACAATTCTGACAGAATTGATATAACACTCTCCAAAGTAGTATCAGTCTAGTGTTGCTTTAGGATTAGGATAATTCAGCATATATACACAGTACTTTGTAATTATTTTTTCGCGTGGAATCACATTTTTACTTATTTTCCGTGTCCTAATACATGCTTTCTAGGAGTCATTTTGGGGAGTGGAAAGTATAAAAATCATTCTTAGTGCATGTTTAAGAAATGTTGATAAAACACACAACTGGTCATAATTATAAAGAAGGAAAGCAATATTTCTAAATATGCCTCAATCTGAGAAAACGAGCTAATGAGAATTTTCTTTGCATACATAGCTTATATACGTTATCACTTAAAGGGATAGTAATGTTTCACAATAAAAGTAGCTCAGATTAATCTTCATAGTATTTGGGCCGTGGAGAGTGTTATTTCAATACTGTCAGAGTTGTAGTTCAAGAGTAATTGAATGATAAAGTATCCCCCTCCCACCCCTTTTACTGATGTAACACTGCTCACCACAGAGCAGCAAGACTGTCCGGATGGATCACAGAGAGAGACAATCTTCAATGAGCATAAGGAAAAACCTGACAAATGTGTCAAGGGAGGCAGGGTTTTCCTTATGATCACAGTAAGAAGACTGTTGCTTGTTGTGATCTGCCCGGTCTGTGGACCAGATTCCACATATGAGGGGAGGTGGCTTACACTAGGTAAAAGGGGCGGGAGGGGGAAACTTTATCATTCAATTACTCTTGAACTACAGCTCTGACAGTATTGAAATAACACTCTCCATAGCCAAAATACTATGAAGATTAATTAGAGATGCTGTTTTTGTGAAACATTACTATCCTTTTAATGTCCTATATATTTCCATTAAGAATAGGTTATACCAGGCATTAAAGGGGAACACTCACCTCCTAAAAAGTAATGCTTATTTCATTCTTTGTCCCAAAATACAGGTTGAATCAGGTTTTTTTTCAGTTATTTTTTTCCACTTCGCTAATTTTATGGAGAAATAAGTTTCTAAAGTGTTACCGCATGAAGTCACTGCAGGCTTCGCTGCGGCAGTTCCCTCCTCCTTGACTGACGTTGGAATCCTCCATGTGACCTAGTGCGATCTTGCCAATGAGAGCGCGCCAGGTCAGTTGGAAGATTCCAGCGTCAGACAAGGAGAAGGGAATAATGCACAACAGAGTAGGAGAAGATTGACAGCCTGCAGCACAGAGGTCTGCCACAGAGAGGCCCGCAGTGATGTCATGCGGTAACACTTTGGAAGATCATTTCTCCATAAAATTAACGCTCTCGAAAAAAATAAAAATAAAATAAACCTGTATTGGGGACAAAGTATGAAATAAGTATTATTTTGTAGGAGGTGAGAGTTTCCCTTTAAGATTTAACAACTAAAACTGACTTTTTATTTTGGTGCAATTAGGAAATTTCTTTGTACATAAAAATTAGATGAAAGGAGGTTTCTTCAACTTTGGCAGAGGCAGGGTTTTTTTACAGTAAGGGCTGTTAAATTGTAGAATTCCTTGCCCAAAGATATTGTAATGGCAGATACAATGGATACATTTAAGAGAAGATTAGATACATCTCTTTCAATAGGGAATGTACGGAGTGATACTGTGTATTAGTAGGCAAAACAGGAAGTTGTGATAAAGACTAACTCATTTTGGCAGCAGGAAAGCATATATAATTCTCATGTCTCTGGGTTAAAGGAATAGTAATACTTGCAAATTACTAATCCCCATATTGTAGCTTTGTTAAAAAGAAACATATTGCCCCCAGTGTAATCTCTCAAACCCTTATGGTTTGAGAGATGATAGCGCTCAAAGTTCCCCCCTCCCTCGCCCTTCCCTGACTGAATGCTGACTGCAGGGATATCTGGTATTACTTTCATCAGGTGGCTCTGCAGCATTGCCGACATTGCGTTTATAAAAATATATCTTTCACTAAAACAGTCTTCTACGTGTGCTTGCAAACCAAGCACATGTAGAAGACCATTTCAGTGAAAGAATTCTTTTTTATAAACGCGATCTTGGCTCTGCTGCAGAGCCGCCTGATGCACATAAGACTGTCGTACGACAACTCCCTCTGCAGTCAGCGTTCAGTCAGGGAAGGGGGAGGGAGGGGGAACTTTGAGCGCTATCATCTCTCAAACCATAAGGGTTTGAGAGATGACACTGGGGGCAATAAGTTTCCTTTTAACAAAGCTACAATATGGGGATTAGTAATTTGCAAGTATTATATATATATATATATATATATATATATATATATATATATATATATATATATATATATAATGTCATCTCCCAGAGCTCTGCATTACTAGATGCCAGGCAGAGGGGTCGCAGGGGGTGGCCGGGTCCCTGGAGTGACGGGCCCGGTCGCAGGTGCGACCCCTATAGTTATGCCACTGCGCAGATCCTTTTGCACAGGCCATGGTTGGACAAACTGCATCCCCTCCAGCTGATGCTGGACTACAAGTACTTTTATCCACAGCCTGCCACTGTATTCCAACAACAGTTGGAGGGCTTCAGGATATGCTCCCCCTGGCATAGTCATGCACAACACCAGCATACCATCCTCACTGGGGTACGGTTTCTGATCTGGTAGGGGGCAGCAGAGTGCAAGGGGATTTCTGAGCAGCTTGAAACCTGCTTGAGGTTTGACCATGTATTTCAAGAGTAGATAACCTTTGTCTCTTCAGCTTTTGAAGACTATTGTTCCCATCGTCCCTTAACCAACTAACAAGAAGTTGGGGTTTGATGGGAGTTGTAATCCCCAACAGCAGGGAATCCAAAGGTTGCTAGATAGATAGATAGATAGATAGATAGATAGATAGATAGATAGATAGATGATTGCATATCCCTCTGGCATTCAAAAGGTTAATCTGTTTAACAAAAGGATTGTGCTGCATAGATTGTGGAGAAAAAAATGAGACAAAGCAGGGAACACACCTGTGCAAATCAGCAGGATAATGGTTCAGACCTCCACAGACACCCTCAAAGTGCCTACTCACAAAATGAGTTGCTGAATCTTGGTATATACCAAAAAACAACTAGTCAAGCCTCTGGGATGGATAACTGTACCCAGCTACAGGATAATGTGCAGAATAATTCTCGGCTGCCGTCTTTCGATCACGTTCTCCTCAGCGGTGCAGAACATTATCACATAAAACAGAAAAAAACATAGGAGGCACCCCAACAGTGCAACGATTGCACTACTGGGGTGCCACCTCTGTTTTTTTCTGTTTTATATGATAATTGAGCTGCATAGATGTCCATCATGCAACAGGTAGATCTATTTACTGTTGTTTTTTCATTTAAAAGAGCAGTAAACGTTTGTTATGAAAAATACATATTGTATGGCTTTTCCTGTTGAGTAAAATAAGGGTACTTCCACTGCCAAGAGATGCATATTTTCCAGAGTTACTACAGTTTAAACCTGTGGTTTTTTTACATTAGCAGTGCCCTCTAGTGGTTAAATTTCAATTAGTTATTCTGTTACATTCTAATGGAGAGGAACGTCAGTGACTTACAGTTCTCCATAGAATGTGACAGAAACTGCTGAGTCACTTCCTGTCAAATACAACTATCAGGAAGTAAATGCACAGTAATTCACTTACTGATTATTTGAACTGTGACCTTGATTTACTTAGCAGGAAAAGCCCTATGAAAAATAGGTTTTCATAAAGAAATGTTTACTGCTCCTTTAAACTCTGCTGCGGTCTGTAATTGTTCAGACACATTTTACTATCATGGGAATGGTTACATGGCCCTTTAGAATCATGTATGAGGCTCTCTCTCTTGAGATATATATATATATATATATATATATATATATATATATATATATATATATTTTTTTTTTTTTTTTTTTGCATGGGCAACTTTTAAGCAGCATTAATACTGCTGCTCTAAATGCTCCCATGTAGAACAGCTTCCCCCAATGGTGCTGTTCACATGGGTCACTTGAACCGGTATACAGCATAGTACAATTTGGATGTACTCGTGCTGGGCACCTCTAGATTTTCAGAAAGCTGTCCTGTCTGGGGCCATGTGGGCCACAGTGCAAATTTTTCACACTAGCGTTTCTGGAGGATGCACTGCCATTTGCTTCATCCAGTGACTGACCAACCCACAAGGCCATCAGATGCACGTGTACCAGCCTTGTGACACATCTCCACATCCCTCACTGCAAGAGAATTAAAGTGGGGATGCGGGACATCAGAGGTAAGTTGGCACAGAAGGCTTGGCATGAGCTAAAACAGTGCAAAGCCAAGTTACCGATGTGATTACAGCCTAACTCTAGCCAGCCCCTCCCATAATTCTAGAGGACCATGTAAACATTCTCAAGATTGTAAAATGTCTCTGTTCAGTTATAGACTACAGCAGAATTTAAATGCAAAAAAAACACTGAATATATATATACGCCTGAGTGTCGTATGGATGACACCTGCCTACGTAATTCATTCTGTGAATCAAATTAAGAGCCATTTATTCCAAAGGTAAATTAATTTCTCCTTTAATCATGAGTAATCTGAACGAGCTCTGTATTCTGTCTAAAGACAGAAGACCATGATGTTCTCTCGGCAGAGGAAAAGTAAAGCCGTATTCTTTTGTCTGTTAGCTGGCACTCCCTAATATGTGTCTCGATGCATTACTCAGGAGATGTGCGCCACAGGGTCAAATTATTGGTAGAGTTTAACCTTTGACTGCCTGGTGGGTATGTGTCGCATACCCTACCAACACTCAGATGGTTAACACCTTCAGTGCTAAAGGGGTACGCAATGCATTGTGTACCCCTCTAGCACCGAAGGGGTTAAAGCAGATTTCCTCTGAGTCAGTTGACCATTTTTTTCCCCCTTGAAAATCCTCCATACCTGTAACGTTCTCATTATACATTCCGTAACATAAATATACTGTTTTTTAAATCCTTTGAGTGTACTTAAATGGCAACCTCTCTTGCATTATAAGGGTTAAAGAATATAACGAGGGTGATGTGTAATAAAGTACTACAACAATTATGAACAAAACCTTTGGATTTATTCAGGGTTTTAAACTCATTAAATGCTATACAGATGTCCAAAGCATTGTGAGGCAATGCAACAGAGACCTATCTAGCTTTCAAGGAGTTAAAAATCCTTTTCAAATGAGCGGGAATTTAGGGGAATATTTTTATTTGTCCTCCCCTGTGGTACAGTTGGCTTGCTCCAGAATTGTTCCATCTCTCCTTAGAACATCAGCTTCGTTATGCCATGAACTGGACACTGCGCTGGCACACTAAGGGTTAAAGAATAGGAACATTCTCGTGGACTAAGAACAAAGGACAATAAGTAAAGATTCCCTTTGATATAAATGTGGTTTTAAGCACGTGCTAAGCAATACATTACAGACGTTTCTAGCATCTGAAGGGTTGAAAACCCCATCAATTCAGTGGGAATTTGGGGTGCATTTTTAATTGTTGTCTAGGGTGCATTTGGTTCTCTCCAAAATTAACCCAATTCTACATAGTACATCAGCCTCAAAAAGGGCCACATTCAGTGGAGCAAACCAACTGACCACCTACAGGAGAGAAATGACAGTTCCCAGCAATTTAACCCTTTGATTGCCAGATGGATACACAATGCATTGTTTTACCCCTCTAGCACCCAAAGGGTTAAATTAGACTTTTAACACCTTCAATGCTACAACGATCTCCAACGCATTGCGTTGCCTCTTTGGCAGTCAAGGGGTTAGAAACCTAATTTAAGTCAGTGGAATCCCGGGCAAACTCTATTTCTCCCTTATGGCGTAGGTTTATTCACTTAACCCTTTGAGTGTCAGAGGGGTATGTAACGCACTGGGAGACCTCTTTGGAATTCGAGGGGTTAAAAACCTAATTTAAATCAATGGAATCTTGGGCAAATTCTATTTCTCCCTTATGGCGTAGGTTTATTCACTTAACCCTTTGAGTGCCAGAGGGGTATGTAACGCACTGGGAGACCTCTTTGGAATTCGAGGGGTTAAAAACCTAATTTAAGTCAATGGAATCTTGGGCAAATTCAATTTCTCTCTTATGGCGTAGGTTTATTCACTTAACCCTTTGAGTGCCAGAGGGGTATGTAACGCACTGGGAGACCTCTTTGGAATTCGAGGGGTTAAAAACCTAATTTAAGTCAATGGAATCTTGGGCAAATTCAATTTCTCTCTTATGGCGTAGGTTTATTCACTTAACCCTTTGCAGTGCGTTGCATACCCTTCTGGCACTCAAAGGGGTTAATACTGAATTGTATCAGGGTTGTATTCATATGCGTATGTGTGTATATATATATATATATATATATATATATATATATATATATATATATATATACGCACACACACACATATATATATATATATATATATATACACATATATATTTATATTTATTTATATACACATATACTTTGAATAAGAGAGAAATATACATGTTTCTGGATCATATACATGAGATGTGTATTCCAAAATATACAATGCATGGTGCTATAGGTGGAACATGTAAAGTATACACACACATTTAGGCACATACCATGAAATATACATAATATAGCATGAAATATACATAATATACAGAATATTTCATGGTGTGTGTGTATATATATATATATATATATATGTATGTATATATATATATATATATATATATATATATATATATATATATATATACACCATGAAATATTCATTGCAGCATGCACAGACTGTGTCCTGCCAACATGCACACATCACACAGCATATTATACAATTCTCCCAGGAAGCATGCAACTCTCTGTAAGACTAGAATATACACAGGCTGTGCATACTGTATATACAGTTTATATACAGTAGACACATGTTACACATAATGTATATTCTACATTCTGCAACAGTTATTCCTGTTGGGGTTTTTTTTTCTTTTTCAAAACTTAAAATTGATTCCCTGTCCCCAAATTTGGAAACAGCAACATATTTGTGAAAAGATTAAAAGAAAATATTACTAAATAAAATCTACAGTACTTGGGGATGTGGAAATGATTTCCTGATGTCTCTTACAATTTGCAGATGTTAATTGAGTTTAGGGTCAGACAAAGTGGAACAGTTATTGGGCTAGAAAGCAGCACAAGATGTATAAGTTTAACTCCTTGAATGCTGGAGCGCTGTAACTACACCAAAAGAGGGGGGGTAAAAATCCCCCCCTGTAACCCATTGGATGATAGGGTGACCTATAATGGCTTTAACCCTTTGAGTGCCAGAGGGGTACGGAACGCATTGCAAAGCAATGCGTTCCGTACCCCTCTGACACTCAAAGGGTTAACCCATTGGATGATAGGGTGACCTATAGCGTCCAAGGGGTTAAAACTTTGAGTGCCAGAAGAGTACGCAACGTATTGCAGTTCAATGCGTTGCGTACCCCTCTGGCACTAAAAGGGTTAACATTTCAATCTCAATGAATTGAGATCTTTATTTTTCATCTGCTTTTTGCCACAGAATTTAACTCCACGTTTAAATCAGCTCTTTGGGTGCCAAGAGGGGTGTCCAACTCTATACCCATTTGACACTGAAAGAGTTAACACATATGGTCCCGTTATGTAACCCTATAAGGAAGCCCACATTCGCTCTCTCTGTCTACCAGTTCCTTCCTTTAAATCAGAGGTAGGCAACACGCGGCTCCCCAGCTGACGCTGCACTTTGAAACCCCTACATCATCCTCCAATGGTCGGCTTGAGCATAATGGGTTATGGAGTCCAGCAATAGCTGGAGAGCCACATGTTGCCCTTCCCTCATGTAAAAACAAAGGATATATTCTAAATATCCTAACAATGCAAAGCAAAAATGAAATATTAACTGTTTGGATGCTTTAGACATATTTCAGGGTTAATATTTCTACCTTAAATTATGGTTTTATGGAGGGGAGTGCATTTAATCTTTTTTGAGCGCCAATGCGATGAGTTGTATAATTCCCCTGTCGTTTAAAGGGTTAAATTACTCCAATAATTTAAGGACACCTTTACTACTCCCCATATACTAAAGTTACCTTACATACTGCAAAATGATTAACCCATTGAATGCTAGAGGTCTCCAACACGCTACTTCGCAATGCCTTGCCTACCACCCAAGCAATTTAAGGGGTTAGACGCAAAAAGGGGGGCTTTTAACTCCTGCAGTGCCAGCTGGGCACTCTGGGAAAACTATAGTATGGCACCCAAAGGGTTAAACAGCATTCAACCCTCAATTAACTTGCTGCACCATAGGGGGGAATGGATATTGGATAATTAGTAGGAAATTTGGGATTTTCTATCTGTCTCTATGGTGCGATTGGTTGTGCCCAACAATATACTGTGCCCTGAAACAGTAAAAGGGGTCATTGGGCCTTTAACCGTTTGAGTGCTCTGCGGTGCGTTGCGTACCCCTCTGGCACTCACATGGTTAAGTGCCAGAGAAATGTACACACGCCTGGTACTTATCTGGGCAAATGCTGGCACTCACATGGTTAAGTGCCAGAGAGATGTACACACGCCTGGTACTTATCTGGGCAAATGCTTTCCTCCCCTTTTCCAGACTTACCCTCAGATTCCCTTACCTTAATTTAACGGATTCCTGGCTTCCCAAAAGCATAGCTCTCCTCCAGTTCACATGAAACAAAAGATTAATGAGAGGAGAGAAATCCCCCTGCAGATCTCCAGGGGTGCTACACCCAGCAGGTGCCCCACTGGCACCCCAAATGTAGAGATTTCAGGGCACCGGGATCCTTGTATTAGAGGCCAGGTAAGTGTCTCCTGGAGGAGGCTGTAAGTAACAATGCCAGACCTGCCCAGGTCCACAGATGTCAGGGTGCCAAGTATGATTTTATGAACAAGGTAGGTAGGGGGATGCTGCCTGTAGGCACAATGCCAGCCCTTTGTTACGTCAAGAAAATTCAGAGTACCAGGTAAGGGTGCTGTAGGTAAAATCCAAGCCGTGCCCAGGTGTCTTGATCTCAGGGTACCAGGCACCTTGTAATAAGGACAATATATGGGTCTCCTGGAGATTGCTGTAAGTCCAGTGCCAGCCCTGTTCAGGTTCAGAGGTGTGAAGGTACCAGGTATGGTGGTAAGAATAAAATGAGTTCTCTAGGATGGTGTGGGTACAATCCCAGCCCTTCAGCGGGTCCAGAGATCTCAGTGTACCAGGTGTGGTGTTAAGAAAAAGGAAAGTGTCTTCTGGAGGATTCTTCAGGTACAACCCCAGCCCTGCCCAGCTCCAGAGATGTCAGGGTACCAGGTTTGGTCTTCAGAACAACGTGCGTTCTGGAGGATGCTGTAGGTAAAATCCCAGCCCTGCCCAGGTCCAGAGATGCCAGGGTACCAGGTATGGTGTCCAGAACAAGGTGAGCTCTGGAGGATGCTGTAGGTACAGTCCCAGCCCTGCCCAGGTCCTGAGATGTCAGGGAATTAGATGTGATGCCAAGGCTGCTGTGGTACAATCCAAGCCGTGCCCGGGTGAAGTGATCTCAGGGTATCAGGTGTGGCGTTAGAGCAGGGAGCCAGTCTTGTGTACGGTAAAGGCTGGGTACAGGAGGGCGATCCCGGCACTATACCATCTCGCTGCCTGATACTTTATCCCGCTCACTGCCCTCCTCTCATCCAAGTTTCTGTGATGCCAGGCAGACCCACACCCCCTCCTCTACTACTCCCGGGGTGCGGTGGAGGGATGTTGGGGTGTCCGTGAGTTGGGTAACGCCAGAAGAACAACGAGCATCAGTCCGCACTCCAGCAAAGCGCACTAACATTGAGCTGGGCAGGAAAGTTCTCCAGTACCAGGGGAGGAGAGACAGACTGGGAGTGAGGGGGAGGGCCGGGAGGAGGAGGAGAGAATCCCGGGGAGGGAGGGGAGAAGGACGAGCTCAGGGAGTGCTGGACAGTAAGGGGTGAGGGTTTTGGGAGCGGAGCATCCTCTGTGTATCAGTAGGTGCGAGAGAACTGGATAGGTGTCAGGTTGTGCTGCTGTATGGAAGTCACAAAGCGCTGTACGGTTGTCAGGCTGTGCAGCTATGTACGTTTGAGGTTGTGCCGGTGTTGTATAGGCGTCAGGCTGTTCTGCTGTATAGGTGTCAGGCTGTTCTGCTGTATATTTGTAAGGATGGTCTGTTGTATAGGTGTCAGGCTGTTCTGTTATATAGATGTCAGGCTGTTCTGCTCTATAGGTGTCAGGCTGTGCTGCTGTATATTTGTAAGGATGGGCTGTTGTATAGGTTATTATACTGGTCTGCTATATAGGTGTCAGGCTGTTCTGCTCTATATGTGTCAGGCTGTTCTGCTGTATATTTGTAAGGATGGTCTGTTGTATAGGTGTCAGGCTGTTCTGCTCTATAGATGTCAGGCTGTGCAGCTGTATATTTGTAAGGATGGTCTGTTGTATAGGTGTCAGGCTGTTCTGCTCTATAGATGTCAGGCTGTGCAGCTGTATATTTGTAAGGATGGTCTGTTGTATAGGTGTCAGGCTGTTCTGCTCTATACGTGTCAGGCTGTTCTGCTCTATAGGTGTCAGGCTGTGCTGCTGTATATTTGTAAGGATGCACTGTTGAGAGGTGTCAGTCTGTTCTGCTCTATAGATGTCAGGCTGTTCTGCTCTATAGGTGTCAGGCTGTGCAGCTGTATATTTGTAAGGATGGGTTGTTGTATAGGTATCAGGCTGTTCTGCTCTATAGGTGTCAGGCTGTGCTGCTGTATATTTGTAGGGATGGGCTGTTGTATAGGTGTCAGGCTGTTCTGCTCTATACGTGTCAGGCTGTTCTGCTGTATATTTGTAAGGATGGGCTGTTGTAGAGGTGTCAGGCTGTTCTGCTCTATACGTGTCAGGCTGTTCTGCTCTATAGGTGTCAGGTTGTGCTGCTGTATATTTGTAAGGATGGGCTGTTGTATAGCTATTATACTATTCTGCTATATAGGTGTCAGACTGTTGTGCTCTATAGGTGTCAGGCTGTGATGCTGTATATTTGTAAGGATGGGCTGTTGTAGAGGTGTCAGGCTGTTCTGCTCTATAGGTGTCAGGCTGTTCTGCTGTATATTGTTTTTAAGGATTAGAATTCCCTGCTAATAAGAAGCGGAATCCTGTCTGGGCTGGGGGGAGATCATAGTTATAGTTGGGGATTGGTGGGCTATGGGGTTTGGGTAAGA
Source organism: Rhinophrynus dorsalis (assembly GCA_037306005.1). Classification (NCBI taxonomy): domain Eukaryota; kingdom Metazoa; phylum Chordata; class Amphibia; order Anura; family Rhinophrynidae; genus Rhinophrynus; species Rhinophrynus dorsalis. Next base: position 27,366,097 of record CM074725.1, on the reverse strand, counting down.
GGAAGGGGTGGGATATCAACATTAATAACAGGTGCGGGAACCACTTCCTCTTTTGCTCCTTTAGCAAATCTTCCTTCCACCCTCCCCGTGGTTGTGGGGATTGTTCTTGGTGTGATCAGGTCGTAAAATCACCTGGGGGGTTGGTTTTGTCACAGCTGTTGGCACTTTGGGCCCTTGCCAACAGGTTAAAATGGTAAATTAATTGTGTGGTTTATGGTCAACAGGTGGCGGTCAGGCCAACAGCGCTGGCACATGTTGCACCAGGACCTTGGTCGTGGGTTATGGCACCTTTCCCCACTGAGCTGCATAGAGCAGCTAATGGGGTGTGGTGGGAAAAACGTGGGCTGGGCTTTACTCAGTAGGGGTGGGGCATACGTAGTAGTCGTTGTAATATGTAAAATATTTAATAAAGCTGTGGCCTGGTTTATCCAATTATAAGGTGTGTGGTATCACTTGTGTAGCTCCATTTCAATTGTAAGCTCCGTGGTATCGCTAGTGTAGTTCCATTTCAATTGTAAGCTCTGTAGTATCGCTAGTGTAGTTCCATTTCAGTTGTAAGCTCTGTAGTATCGCTAGTGTAGTTCCATTTCAGTTGTAAGCTCTGTAGTATCGCTAGTGTAGCTCCATTTCAGTTGTAAGCTCTGTAGTATCGCTAGTGTAGTTCCATTTCAATTGTAATCTCTGTAGTATCACTAGTGTAGTTCCATTTCAGTTGTAAGCTCTGTAGTATCGCTAGTGTAGTTCCATTTCAGTTGTAAGCTCTGTAGTATTGCTAGTGTAGCTTCATTTAGAGCAGCAAGTGGAAGATTGAGTGAGGCAGTGGCCCAGCAACTATGGCATATGACAGGCCTTGGGGGCAGCTGTCCCCCTGCCCCCCAGCTGGCGTTTCCCAGGCTAGCACCAGAATTACACCATTTTTTCTGTTACAGTACACCCTCATTGTATGCTGTGTGTGTTACCCTATACTGCTGTACAGTTGTCAGGCAGTGCTGCTGCCTAGGTATCAGGCAGTGTTGCTGTGTATCTGTCAAGCTATGTTGCTTTGTCTGAGACATAGCCTGTTCCTTCCCCTCCTCAGACACAGGCTCTCCCATCCCCAGACAGGGCTCAGGTGCACACAACACACACTTGCTCTGTGATAGTCACTATAAAGGATCAGGGCTCAGTTGCACACAGCACACATATGCTCTGTGATAGTCACTATAAAGGATCAGGGCTCAGATGCATACACACATACACTTGCTCAGTGATAGTTACTATAAAGGATCAGTGCTCGGGAGAGCGTGTGCACACACACACATAAAATACATATACATACACACATGTTCTATGATTGTCACTATAAAGGATCAGGGCTCAGAGTACACGCGCAAACACACACACACACACACACACGCACATATATATATATACCAGTTTTAAAGCCCGTGTACACGGGCCAACACCGGCGGCTCTGCAGTCATGCACAGCACTGAATACCCAAATGAGCCGCGGCTGATACGTGCATGACTATTGCACAGCCATCTCTACTGCTCATGGCGGCTTCTGACAAACATCCTTAGCAAATTATAATATAGGATTTCCTATGTGACTGTCACTATAAAAATCAGGGCTGCTGGGGATTGTCACCAGCTGGAAATGTGAGCAAGTGACTTTTGTTTATTGATTTCATGGTTATTCCAAAAATGTATTGGTGATTGTGTATTGGCTGTAAGTGATTACAATAGTATATGTGAAGTGATTATATCTCATTTTAAAGAAGCAGTAAACTTTTTTTATGAAAACACATATTTTACAGAGCATTTCCTGCTGAATAAAACAAGGGTACTACCATCACTGTCAGATGTTTTATTCAAAATGTATAGCAGTTTAAATAATCAGGAAGTGAATTTACTGTGTTTACTTCCTGTTAGTTCTAACTGACAGGAAGTGAATTTACTGTGTTTACTTCCTGATAGTTCTGACAGGAAGTGACAGGCAGTTTCTGTCACATTCTATGAAGAACTGTATGTCTCTGACTTTTCTGACTTTCCTCTCCATTAGAATCTAACAGGAAAGCTAATTGGAATTTGACCACTAGAGGGCACTGCTAATGTAAAAAAAACATGTGTTTAAACTATAACAACTCTGGAAATATAAATCTCTCAGCAGTGGGAGTACCCATATTTTACTCAATAGGAAAATCCCTACAATATATATTTTTTCATAAAAAAAAGTTTACTGCTCCTTTAAACATTTTGTTGATAAACAGGTTTCAAATGCATTACAAAGAAATGCAAAGGAAACCTCTTGCATTCTTGAGGTTAGAACCCCAATTTAAATCAATGGGAATCGGGTGCAATGCAGTTGCACAACGTTCTGCTCCTTAACGCATTAAACTGGGAAAATGTTTCGCCTTTCAGTTCTGGTTTAACCCATTGGCTGCCAGATGCAATGTATGGGATAGCTCTCTGACACAAAAGGTTAACCTTCCTATATATGTCACATTCACACCCCCAGAAACCCTAAGGAAGAGCATAAATCAAGATCAGGGAGACGCAGACCTCCCAAACTATACACCAGTGTCAGAAAATGTTATGGTGGGAACCACCCAATATGCAATTCTTTTTATTTCTCTACTTATTTTTCTTAGAGATGGTGAAACTTTTCATCTCAGAAAGGGAACCATGCAAACAACAGCACTCTCCATCTTTCGCTGGAATTCCAGTGAAAAATATCAGTCTTTCCTTTTCTTTTTCCGATTGATATTGCAATCTCCTCCCAAACACGCACGTTGACAGTTTTCCCCATGTATCCCTGAAGTATTAACGTACAAAAAGGGGGTGTTGTCAGTCTGTGTTTGGAAGCGAGAGAGAAGGCAGTAGAGTCTTTGATGCTAGCTACTAGTATAGAGGCACACAGACAAAGAGAGGAGTTGCTTGGTAGAAATACTGCTGGTAGCCTGCTGTTCTCTGGATAGGTGGGGTGCTGGTAGTGTGATTGTGAAGGAAGAAAGGAAAGTTTAAAAAAAATTACCCCCACACCACCACCACCATTTTGACTAATAGATGACACTCACAGACAGGCAGATGATTTTCTTACCTGAATTAGCTGAATCTGAGACTCCACTGAGACTGAGCATACCTCCCAACATTTCAAATTTCCAAAGAGGGACACTCGTGTTTTAGGGGGTATTGCTGGCGGTGTGGCTGGTGGGTGGGGCATTATCAAGAATTTTTAGGCTATTTCATGACCTGTTGAGACCTCCGTGTGTAACCTAATATTTGACTTATAACGAGACCAAAGTATTTTATTTACACAGACTCATTTATAAACACATATACTGACATTTAAACAAACATTAATGTGAGTTTTATTGCTGTGGAGCAACGTGATACACTTATATACACACCACACAATCTGATCTCCTAAAAAGAGGGACATCAGGGTGAGAAAGAGGGACAGAGGGATTTGGGTCTAAAAAAGGGACTGTCCCTCCTAAAGAGGGACACTTGGGAGGTATGGACTGAGTAACAGTCAGATATTACACAAACAGATATAATACATCATTCATACAAGATAAGACAAACAGAGAGGTGCAAATTTGCATACTGTGTTAATTCCAACATGCACAATGACAAGTACAAGAACGACAAGCCTATATGGAGGTGAATCGGACTCGGGTACATTTGTGCATTTTATCCATTATTGTAAGTTACCATGTCTACCCTGTACTGTAACACTGCAGTCCTTGGGAGACAAAGAGAATAAGCTGATGGGATTTTGACACTAGCTGCTAGTGTAGAGGTGAACAAGCAAAGAGGGGAACTGGAGTTGTTTGATTTAAAGTGGATCTATCACCTTGAATTTTCTTTACATATTTGAAATCTTCATTCAAAACTGCCTATTTGTCATATCAACCAAAATTCCAGCAAATGTAGAGAAATTCATATTTTTATTGCTGGCAAAAGTGAACATTTCCTGGTAAATCACAGACCTTCATTAACTTATGAAACATCCCTGAAAACTTGAATTAGCATTTCATGCTTCACTGAAAATGCTTCATTGGCATATGACCCGTCAGTGAAAAGCTTAATTAGTATATGAAACATCACTGGTAGTGCACTGTACCACAATTAGCATACATTAACATATGGTAACAAGTGTGAATTCTCCTAAACTGTACATTTGCTGGTCTTTTAGTTAACATGGCACATAGAAAGTTTATAATGCAGTTTTCAAATATGGAAACTTGAATTAAGGTGAAAGTTCCACTTTAAAGGGATAGTAATACTTCGTTTTAACTTTATTTTATTTTGAAGGCATTAAAAAAACATGAAGAATGATATAAGTCTTATCTCTCAAACCTTTATGGTTTGAGAGATATTCACAAGCAAAGTTTCCCCTCCCGCCCCTTTTACCTAGTGTAAGCCATCTCTTCTCAGATGTGGAATGCAGTCCATAGACCAGACAGATAACAGAAGGGGACAATCTTCTTCCTATGAGAACAATGAAAGCCCTGCCCACCTTGACAAGCTTTTCAGCTTTTTCCCTTATCTTAATTGAAGATTGTCCCTCTCTGCAGTCTACCTGGGCACCTCCCTTCTGCTCTGGCTGAGCAGTGTTACATCAGTAAAAGGGACAGGAGGGGGATACTTTGTCATTGAATTACTCTTGAACTACACCTCTGACAGAATTGAAATAACACTCTCCAAAGTCCAAATACTATGATGATTAATTACAGCTGCTTTTATTATGAAACATTACTATCCCTTTAAGAACAAGAAGGATTTGCATATCGCTAGGTTAGAGATTTATTGGTGGGCAATGTTATTAGCATGATAGTTCCACTTTAATTATTCTTTAGTCCTATGAGTGCCAGAGGGGAGTCCTAAGCATTGGACATCCCCCTGGTGAAAAGATTAAGCTTAACCCCTTGGGTTAGAACGATACTATGTTTTTAACCCCTTCGCGTCCGATGACGTACCTGGACCGTCACACTGGTCCGGGACTTAAGGAGCAGTGACGGTCCTGGGACATCATGGAGTTCAGGGTTCCTGGCGCAGCTGCACGCCGCTCCGGAAGCCCTGAACCGGAAGTGATAATAAAAAAAAAAAGCCCCGTGGTCACCAAGTGCCGGTCGCACATGCGCGCACCGGTCGTTAAGGGGTTAACTGTCCCTAATAAAATCATTGGATACCTTTATGGCACTCAAAGGGTTAAATCCTGGACTGTTGGTAGCTCTTGAGAACTGAGCTTGGACAACCCTGAACGGGAGTGCTGTAGAGCACACTGGTAGACATACCTGCATACCTTGTAGTGCACATCACTGGAGCACCAATGGAGCGGGATCGTGTCATACTGTGGGCAGTGCTTAGTGGAAGTGGGAGGGAGTTATGGAGAAAAGGCAGGATTTACCTTGTAAATAGGATGAATGGGGGGGTAGAATGGGTGAGAAAACAGGTGAGTTTACCAGGAACATAATTGTAGAATCATCCACTGTCCTGGTGACCCAATAATTAACACATAAAACCGGGGTCTCCAGGGCAAATCCAAGAAGTTGCCAGGTACACTGACAGACACACTCCCCTGCCAGTAAACCCCACACATCAGCCACATACCATGAGCAAGGAACTCCACAGCCATGCCTGGGGACGTCCTTCTCTTGAGAGGGCTCATGTGCAGCCGACTGGAGGGGTGTAAATGACACAATTCTCATCATAAAGGGGCGGGACTTCACCATGTGGTTGGGGTTTATCACCCATTTGTCATAAAGTGGGTGGGAAGTAGGTAGGAAGTGGGAGGAACAGGGTGGGAAGGAGGATAAATGGGCGGAAAGTGGACAGAAAAGGGTGGGAAGGAGAGGTGGGCAGGAAGTGGGCGGAACAGAGTGTGAATAAGGAGAAGTGGGTGGGAAGTGGGAGGAACAGGGTGGGAAGGAGCAGAAGTGGGTGGGAAGTGGACAGAAAAGGGTGGGAAGGAGGAGAAGTGGGAGGAGTTTCAGAAGAAACTCCCCACCACTGGAGAATCCCTTCTCTCCCCAGAGACCAGGTAATTATCTCTAGAAACCGGAGTCTAGGCCTCAGATCTAGAGTTCCCAGGTGCGGACATTGCATAGATTTTGACACTTAGTAAAGCAACACCCAGAAACTCCTACAGACTATCTCATTGCCAGGGCCGGATTTACATCTCTGGAGCCTGTAGGCACAGAAATCTGAAGCTCCCCCCCCCATGGTCCATCTGCACTGGACACCTCCACAATGCTCCTAATCTCCACGTTGCCCCACATCATCTCCATAGTGCCCTCACATTGCCCTCATCAAATATCTTGGTATGTGGCTTGACCCTAACCTCAATTTTGGTCACCACATTGACAAATTAACCTCTAAACTTTATCCCAAAATAAGTACACTTTATAGAAACAAATTATGTCTAAGTACCCAGGTGAGAAAACGTATTGTACAACAGATTCTGCTGCCAGTCATAGACTATGGTGACGTAGTATATGCTCCAGCGCCAGAAATCCACCTCAGTAAACTTGACACTCTATATAATTCATTATGCCGCTTTATCCTCCAGTGTGACTACACTACCCATCATTGTGACATGCTAAAAGAACTAAATTGGCTAACACTCAAATCTAGACGTGACCTTCAACTTTCTTGCTTAGTACACAATCACTTCTCTGGAAAACTACCACAATACCTAAGCAGTATGCTCACCCCAGCTCGCCATACTAACTATAACCTCCGCTCCACCTCTAACAACTCACTGCATATACCACAATACAAGAAAGAAGCAGGAAGATCTGCCTTCTCCTTCAGAGCTCCAAAAATCTGGAACAATCTGCCGGAAAAAATCACATCTGCACCAAGTCTAAAATCCTTAAAAGCAAATGTTTCTTTATATCTACAAACAGTGTGTAACTGCAAATTATCCCATTATTTAATAAGTATGTATATTTCTGTATGTTTGTATATAATGTCTCACAATTAGTGTAAATATGTAACCTTTTACTGAAAACTATCCAGGACATACTTGAAAACGAGAGAAATCTCAATGTATTCTTCCTGGTAAAACATTTTCTAAATAAATAATAAATCATCTACACATTGCCCCCATTAGCTCCAACTTGCCACCATCATCTCCATATTGCCCTCACATTGCCCCCATCAGCTCTGTACTGCCCCCATCAGCTCCATATACCATATTGCCTTCACATTGCCCCCCCATCAACTCCATATTGCCCCCATCATCTCCACATTGCCCCCATCAACTCCATATTGCCCTTACATTGCCCCCAATCAGCTCCAAGTTGCCCTCACATTGCCCCCATCATCTCCATATTACTCTCACATTGCCCCAGTGTCCATTTCCTACCTCTTCCCTGGTGGTCCAGCGACAAGACAGGTCTGTGCCTCCTCCTTCTGCACAGACCTGTAGCTGCTGGAGCTCCCGCGCGGTCTTCGTAATACAGAGTGCTGGGAGATGATGTCATCTCCCAGCGCTCTGTTACTAAAGACCCGATGAGGAAGCACAGCAGCTACAGGTCTGTGCTGAAAGAGGAGGCACAGACCTGTCTTCAAGGCACCGGCCGGGGAGGAGACTCAGCTCAGGCGAATTTAATAATAAAAAAAACAACACCACACACATGATCCCAGTGACAGGCACCCCTCTGTTGGGTGCACCTGTAGGCAGATGCCTACTCTGCCTAATTCTAAATCCGGCCCTGCTCATTGCCCTCTGCTTGGGGCACATGGCCTCAAGGGGAGTCTTTCAGCACACATATCTTAGTAAATGAGCATTAGGCAGATGTAGGGTCATAACATGGAGCTGGAATCCATGTCAATCCCAGTGACACTTGCAATGCCTTGCTGGTCTCCCTAGCTGGGAAAGTGTCTTGTCAGGCACAGAAGCCCCAAGGTAATGAGTCTGAAGTAAGTTAATTCACTCAGCAACTGCTGGACTCATTAGCAGAATCTCACAGATTCTGCTAATTAACAGAACAATGTAAAGAATGTAACAGAGGTAACAATTCCAACAAAACAACACAAAACCATGCATAACCGCTGGTACTTAAAGGGTTAATTGTATATAAAAAATATATATATATATGCCATACGGCTTTTTGTACGGGGTAAAAATTGGGTATATAAGTCTCTGGATCTGCCCCTGAGACTCTGGTTTTTAAAGGTAATTACGGGGACACGGGAGACAGAGGCTGATTCCCCAGTACTGGTGAGTTTCATCTTAAACTCCGCCCACTTCTCCTCTTTCTCTCCCTGTTCCACCCACTTCCCACCCACTTCTGTATATGCAAGTGTGTGTGCATGTATGAGTGTTTGTGTGTTAGTGTGTGTTTGCGATAGGATGACCAGACCTCACCTTTAACCGGGGATGCATATGAAAAATGCATACTGCAGGGCTGCTTTGATTTCAGTACAGTCCTGAAATATGCCTATTTCCTGTGTATCCCCGGTTAAAGGTGAGGTCTGGTCACCAGAGGTGTAATTAGAAGCCAACGGGCCCTGGTGCAAGAATTGCCATGGGCCCCCCCCCGACCACATTGGCCCCAGACCCCCTCAACCACATTGGCCACCTCCACATTGCCCCCAATCTCCAAATTGCCCCTTCATCTCCACATTGCCCCCATTTCCACAATGCCCCCATCTCCACAATGCCCCAATATCTCCAAATTGCCCCTTCCACAATGCCCCCTTCAACTCCACAATGTCCCCTTCATCTCCACATTTCCCCTTCCACAATGTCCCTTCATCTCCACAATGACCCCCGAATCTCCAAATCCCCCCTTCCACAATGCCCCCTTCATCTCCACAATGTCCCCTTCATCTCCACAGTGCCCCTTCCACAATGCCCCTTCATCTCCACATTTCCCCTTCCACAATGCCCCTTCATCTCCACAATGCCCCCTTCATCTCCACAGTGCCCCTTCCACATTGCCCCTTCATCTCCACATTACCTCTTCCACAATGCCCCCTTCATCTCCACATTTCCCCTTCCACAATGCCCCTTCATCTCCACATTACCTCTTCCACAATGCCCCTTCATCTCCACAATGCCCCCTTCATCTCCACATTTCCCCTTCCACAGTGCCCCTTCATCTCCACATTACCTCTTCCACAATGCCCCCTTCGTCTCCACAATGCCCCTACCTCCAGTCCCTGGTGGTCTAGCGGCGTGGTTTGACAGATTTGTCCCTCCTTCAGCACAGATCTCTACAACTGAAGCTCCCGCGCGCCCCTCTAGTAATGCAGAGGCTGGGAGATGATGTAATCTCCCAGCGCGCTGTATTACTAGAACCGGCGGCCGTAGTGGGAGTTGCTGCGGGCGAGGGGGTCGCGGGGGGGGGGGCCGGGCCCCTGGAGGGATGGGCCCGGTCGCAGGTGCGACCCCTGTGACCCCTATTGTTACGCCAATGCTGGTCACCCTAGTTTGTGAGCACGTGTATATATGCAAGTGTGTGTGTGTATTAGTGTGTGTGTGTGTGTGTGTGTGTATTAGTGTGTGTGTGTGTATGTGCTAGACACTTGTTTGTAACAATTGCTCATCAGCTTTACGGTATGTATATGTTGCTGCATTAATCCAGTGGTAATAATAAGAAGGAAAGGAGAGGAAAGGAGTAGCTTGGTTGAGATAATTAGTGGCTCAGCTGAGATAATTAATGGCTCAGTTCATTTACTGACTGCCATTGAAGCCAAAACACTGGCTGAGAAGCAGGAAACCTCGTTCAGTTACCTCGTCAGCTGCTCATGATCGTAAGCAAGTCGCCGAGGCCCAGTCTTCTAAAAGGGAACTGGTTCAATTCTGGGGAAAACCATCTGCACCACAGGGGACAAATACCCCCCCCACACACACATACACACACACACATCCTTTTTGAGGCTTTTAACTCAATGAATGCTAGAAAGGTCTCCAGGTCGCTTAGAAGCAACGCCTTGGAGACATCTCGGTTAACCCTTTGAGTGCCAGAGTGGTACAGAATGCATTGCAAAGCAATGCATTCCGTATCACTCTGGCACTCAAGGGGTTAAAAGTCACATTTAACCCTTTGAGTGCCAGAAGGGTGCGCAATGCATTGCTTTGCGCACCGCTCTGGCACTCAAAAGGTTAAATATTTGAGGATTTTTAAAAAACGTCTGTCTTTTGGTGGGGTTGGTTTGCTCTAGAATTACTTTACATCAGCCTGTTTATCCCCCTGTGGCTTAGGCATCAAACCTTAGATTGTAAGCTCTGCAGGACAGGCACTCACTGGGGTAACTGTATGAGTACACTAGGGCAGCTCCACTGGCGATAGCCTGTAACAACAGTGGCTGCACTCCAGGGTATGTACTAGTTTGTATCAATTCACCTGGGAACTCTCCGGTTTTCTGACTTATTTACGGGGTCTCTGCGGACAGAGGGTCATTCAGCAGTTAACCCCACCCACTTTCTCACCTGTTCTGCCTACCCTCTGTAGTACATTCAGGTGGACATCCCCTCCATTAATAGGACTTCTGTGCTGGCAAATCCCTCACACCCGCACATCCCCCAGTAGCATGCTCAGGGAACTTACGCACATTCAAGCCATTTCCACTATGCTTTATTTAAAGTGGAACTATCACCCCAACTAAAGTCCACACCGCCTAATTAGGCATCTAGAGATAAGCTTAACAATCAAACTGTTATGTAGAATAAAGACAGTGTTTGTCACAAATCCTACCTCAGCCGACATTGACATCTGTGCGTCTGCGCCATCAGTCCCTGTCTCCTCTAGGAGGTGCTGCATGGTATCTTAAGGTACCGGAAGGGACTGCAGATGCCTCTAGAGCGCTGTTGCCTGGCCGTCAGTGTTGGATGAGGAAGGATTACTGTCTAACACTGTCTTTATTATGTATAACAGTTTGATTGTTAAGCTTATCTCTAGATGCCTAATTAGGCGGTGTGGACTTTAGTTGGGGTGATAGTTCCCCTTTAAATAAAGCATAGTGGAAATGGCTTGAATGTGCGTAAGTTCCCTGAGCATGCTACTGGGGGATGTGGGGCTGTGAGGGATTTGCCAGCACGGAAGTCCTATTAATGGAGGGGATGTCCACCTGAATGTCCACCTTGTCCCACCCATTTCCTGCATTGTTCCCCCTAACTCCCCTCCTCTTTCCACCCATTTATGGGAAAAACTTCCACCTACCCTCATCCCAATCCCACCCACTTCTGTGAAGCCACTCCCACATCATGACACCACACATTATATGGACACACCCATTTTCACCCATACTTGTCACCATAGCTGGGAACTCTCTGGATTTGCCCCAGAGACTCCTGTTACTGCTGCTGATTACCGGGTCTCCGGGACGAGGCTGATTCTTCGGATGTGGGGAATTTTTGATAAAACTCTGCCCACTTCTGCTCCTTCCCAGTCTGGTCCTCCCACTCCCCACCCACTTCTCCTCCTTCCCCAGTCTATTCTGACTATCTTTTTCTATGTTAATGAAGCCCTGCCCCCACTTGCAATTAAGTCCCGCCCCTTTTGAAGAGACTCGTGTCATTTATCTCCCTCCAGCAGCACCACAGCATTCACCCTCCGGGGTTCCCAGGTATGCTTATCACTCCAGAGCGCAGGTACGTGTATGACATCTGTAGTACATACAGGTGGACATCCCCTCCATTAAAGTGTTAGTAATGTCTAAAAAAAACTTTTTTGCATTTAGAAGAGCTTAAAAAGCTGATCTAAATGCAAAAAACTGTATGGTTTAAGAGATACGGGCGTTTAAAGTTTGCTTTCTCCTACTGACAGCTGTAAAGCTGTCAGCAGGAGATCCGTGTCGGTCGACACGCTGGCGCTTGAGAAGTGCCGGGATCTCGTTACTTACAAGGAATCCCTTCATTGGAATGGTCTAAAATGTGTGCCTGAACACGAGGCACATGTTTAAGAGATACGGTTTTTTGCATTTAGATCAGCTTTTTAAGCTCTTCTAAATGCAAAAAAGGTTTTTTTTGACATTACTAACACTTTAATAGGACTTCTGTGCTGGCAAATCCCTCACACTCCCACATCCCCTAGTAGCATGCTCAGGGAACTTACGCACATTCAAGCCATTTCCTCTATGCTTTATTTAAAGGGGAACTATCACCCCAATTAAAGTCCACCCCACCTAATTAGGCATCTAGAGATAAACTTAACAATCAAACTGTTATACATAATAAAGACAGTGTTAGACAGTAATCCTTCCTCATCCAACACTGACGGCCAGGCAACAGCGCTCTAGAGGCATCTGCAGTCCCTTCCGGTATTTTAAGGTACCATGCAGCACCTCCTAGAGGAGATTGGGATTGATGGCGCAGACGCACAGATGTCAATGTCGGCTGAGGTAGGATTTGTGACAAACACTGTCTTTATTCTACATAACAGTTTGATTGTCAAGCTTAGCTCTAGATGCCTAATTAGGTGGTGTGGACTTTAGTTGGGCTGATACTTCCCCTTTAATACATCACCTTAGGCAAGGTGTATAGGAACTAAATGACCCCGCATGTCTACAGACTGCCACAATGCCCAACCAATGTCTAAACCAACCACACCACAGGGATCGCATTAAATCCCACATCGGGTTAAACTGCCCATTTAACCCTTTGAGTGCCTGAGTTGGGGTGTGTGTTGCATACCCCTCTGACACTCAAAGGGTTAACTTAGTATATCAGTCTCTCGTTGTGTACAGCACTTTGTTCCAAACTGGTATTTTTATATAAGAATGCAGATACTGCGTTATCAACAATAATTAACTTTACTGATTGGTTGCTGACAAACTTGATTCATCAATTAAACAAACGAAAATTCAAGAGAAGAAACTGCTTTTTGCTGTAAACTTCAGTACATATTTGGCCAATCTCCAACATATTTCATATAAACACATTTCTTTTAAAGTGGATGAGCCCCGCCATTCACCATGTATACAGAAAGACCTCGTGTCTTGATTCTGACAATTTACAAAAGACATAATGTAATTTGTCTTTTTTAATGGAAAGGAAGGAAGCTGTTCTTGTATGAAAGTTCAATTACTAGACATGTAAAACAACTCAAATATATAGTACTCTGTATTTCTTAAGCTATACTCTGACTTCTAAAAATAATTTAAGACTAGTAGCAGTAACAGTAAACTTTTTTTATGGGGAACAAGACACACGTGTATAGATAGATGGATAGATAGAGAGATATGAGGTGAGTAGATAGATAAATAGATAGATAGATAGATAGATAGATAGATAGATAGATATGAGGTGGGTAGATAGATAGATAGATAGATAGATAGATAGATAGATATGAGGTGGGTAGATAGATAGATAGATAGATAGATAGATAGATAGATAGATAGTTATGAGATAGATAAATTGTTATGAGACAGATAGATAGATAGATAGATAGATAGATAGATAGATAGTTACGAGATAGATAGATAGATAGATAGATAGTTACGAGATAGATAGATAGATAGATAGATAGATAGATAGATAGATATGAGATATAGCTGGATATACATAGATAGATAGATAGATAGATAGATAGATATGAGATAGATGATAGATAGATATGAGAGAGATAGACATAGATAGATAGATAGATAGATTGATATGAGATAGATAGATAGATAGATAGATAGATAGATAGATAGATAGATAGATAGATAGATAGATAGATATGAGGTGAGTAAGATAGATAGATAGATAGATAGATAGATAGATAGATAGATAGATATGAGGTGAGTAGATAGATAGATAGATAGATAGATAGATAGATAGATAGATGATAGATAGTTATGAGATAGATAAATTGTTATGAGACAGACAGATAGATATATATGAGATATAGCTGGATATATATAGATAGACAGATAGATAGATAGTTATGAGATAGATACATAGATAGATAGATAGATAGATAGATAGATATGAGATAGATAGATAGATAGATAGATAGATAGATAGATAGATAGATAAATAGATAGATAGATAGAGAAATGATTTTCCTACTTAGTTAAGCGAACTTGTTTTTCCTCCATAAATCTACTTGTCTCTACTGTAGTCACCATATCTGCTTTTTGGACTCTAAGCTGGAGTTGTTTCTAATACTTTGACCTAAAAAACACAAGACTGTGTTGTAATAACATTTGAATTAAACATCTTACAGCACTTGTTTTACTCAAAAGTTATTGCAACTCAAACTTGCATTTTTTGGATGCAGAACTTTCATGGCCATATTTTATGCAGCCTCTGTTGCAGTAGCAGTCTATGGACAGTGACAATAACCCACCATGGTTTGCTCTATAATATCAGGCCATGGAGGTATTTCACTTTAAAGTGCAAGTTTGAGCTGCAACAACTTTTGAAAAAAATCAGCACTCTGAAGTGGGAGTATCATTGTTTTATTCATCAGATAAACCCTGCAATGAAAAACGAAATTAAAAAATTTTAAATAAATCCTTTATAATAAAATGCTAGGATGTTTGTCCGATGCAGTCATGTGCAGTAGAGAATGCCTGAATGCACAGAATGCTGGGAGCACGGAATGCTGGGAGCACGGAATGCTGGGAGCATGGAATGCTGGGAGCAAGGAATGCTGGGAGCTGGGAGCATTCTGTGAGTTCGGGACAGCACATGACTGCATCGCGTGCGCCACCAGTGAGGCAGCGGCAATACTCTTAACGGCCTCTTAACCCTTTGAGTGCCAGAGGGGTGCGCAACACATTGCAAAGCAATGTGTTGCGTACCCCTCTGGCACTCAAAGGGTTAACATCACCAGGACCTTGACCCGTGTACACAGGCTTTTACACTTGTATATATATAATATAATTTATTTTTATGTATTTATTTTCCATATTACACAATGCTACCCCTTTAAACCTTTGAGTACCAGAGGAGTAGCAACACCTTTCTAAGCAATATGCTAGATACCCATCTGGCACTTAAAAGGTTAAACCTCTCTGCGCAAATAAAAATATATAAACGCGCCTGACTGCTATATGAAAGCAAGGCCTTTATTTCCCAGTTGCATAGACCTCTGGCGCTCAAAGGTTTAACCCCCCCAAGAGGTTAAACAAATTTAAAGTCAATTATTCCTGTATAATTTCTGTTTACTGCATTGGTTTCCCCGGAGTTAATTTTGACCCTTTTAGAATCATAATTGTACATCGCTGTCCTGTCTCTAAGCCTGGTCTCTAACTCATTATAGCAATGCTACATACTGAGTCGAGATAAGCGGCTCAGATTTTCCTAGAATCGAGACGTTATCAAACCCATTGAAGAGGCCAACTAGGCCCCACCCATTTGTCTGGGATCAGAACGGTAAATCCACTGTGATTCTCATCTGCTCGGTTCATCAAAGCCGTAGCAGCTCAGTTCTTTCTAGAAACAAGCTGTTCATCTCTCCACTAATGAGATCATTATGATTGCGGGGTTGTTTTTTTAATGTACGGCAAGCTGTAATATGCTCTGTTTCCTCAAAAGGGTTAAATAAAGAGATTAATGCACATAAGTAGGTAAGTAGATTGCTTTAGAGTATCCTATATCATGACTTGGATGTGTCTGTTGATTTTCCTGATCTCAAATCTTTAAATGTCAGAGAGGAGTGCAGTTTTTTTTTTTTTATGAGAAAGAACTTCCCGGAGCCATAATGGAGGAGAATCATGTAAAAGGGGGGGTTTAGGATGTGAGGTTGTGGCGGTGGGTAGGTTGCCTAGCGGATTAGACTAGAAGAACAGGAAATGCAAGCTGCATTCACAGGTTGGGTGGTGGTCCTTGCTTTTTGTTGGGTTATGTTTAAACCCTTAAGGACCAGCACGATCCCGTGCGTCTGGCACTTGCGGACCACGGGGCATTTTTTTTTTAATAGCGCATCCGGTCCAGGACCGTTATTGGTCCTTAAGTGCCGGACCGCAGTGACGGTCCTGGCATGGCAATGGTCCTTAAGAGGTTAAAGAGATGTCATGTTATAAATGAAGATATGATTATTCCGTATATTTTTTAATAATTCTCTGTACATACCTAGAAACTTTTTTTTTCTGGAGTCCCCAGAGGGGAGTCATGTGGTGCCGGTGGGAGAATATAAATGGTGTGATTCGCTTCACAAAGGGACAGGGTTTAATTGAGGGGGGCGGGGCATAACAGGCTGTCTAATAAAGTTGGTGGGAAGCAGGCAGAACAGGGTGGGAAGGAGGAGAAGTGGGCAGGAAGTAGGCAGTAGGAAGAGAAGTGGGCAGGAAGTGGGAGGAACAGGTTGGGAAGTAGCAGAATTGGGAGGAACAGGGTTGGAAAGAAGAGAAATGGGTGGGAAGTGGGAGAAACAGGGTGGGGAAGGAGGAGAAGTTGGTCGGAAGTGGGCAGAACAGGGTGGGGAAGGAGGAGAAGTGGATGGGAAGTGGAAGAAAAAGGGTGGGAAGGAGGAGAAGTGGATGGTAATTGGGAGGAACAGGGTGAGAAGTAGGAAAAGTGGGCGGGAAGTGGGAGGAACAGGGTGGGAAGGAGTAGAAGTGTCTAGGAAGTGGGTGGAACAGGGCAGGAAGGAGAAGTGGTAGGAATCGGGAGGAAAAGGGTGGGAAGGAGGGGAAGTAGAAGGAACAGGTTGGGAAGGAATAGAGATGAGTGGGAAGTGGGCAGAACAGGGTGGAGATGGAAGAGAAGTGGGCAGGAAGTGGGAGGAACAGGATGGGAAGGAGGAGAAGTGGGTGGGAACTGGGCAGAACAGGGTGGGAAGGAGCAGAAGTAGGCAGAGTTTCATAAGAAACTCCCCACCACAGAAGAATAAGCCTCTGTCCCAGGAAACCCGGTATTTCACTACACGAACTGAAGTCTCCAGGGCATGAAGAATTCCCAGCTATGGCTGTGTACCTTTCACAATGTCCATATCGATGCGGTTTTATTGTAATTATATTTTAAAGTTTCCCCCTCCCGTATCTTTTCCCCAATGTCACTCTTCTTCCCACAGATCTGAAAGCCGGTCACTTGACCGGGCCGATCAAAAAAAGGGACAATATTTAGGGATGAGCGAGCACCCCGATGCTCGGGTGCTCGGGTGCTCTGACCGAGCACCCCCTGATGCTCGAGTGCTCGGCCGAGCACCCGAGCCCCATTCAAATGAATGGGAGCACTCGAGCATTAAACCAGGCACCCCCTGCTCTGATGAGCGGAGGGTGCCTGGTCAATGTCCCCCTTCATCTCCGCTATGCCCCTCTTCCACAATGTCCCCCTTCATCTCCTATGCCATAGCGGAGATGAAGGGGGACATTGTGGAAGAGGGGCATAGCGGAGATGAAGGGGGACATTGTGGAAGAGGGGCATAGAGTCTATGCCCCTCTTCCACAATGTCCCCCTTCATCTCCGCTATGCCCCTCTTCCACAATGTCCCCCTTCATCTCCTCTATGGCATAGGAGATGAAGGGGGACATTGTGGAAGAGGGGCATAGCGGAGATGAAGGGGCACATTGTGGAAGACGGGCATAGCGGAGATGAAGGGGGACATTGTGGAAGAGGGGCATAGAGTCTATGCCCCTCTTCCACAATGTCCCCCTTCATCTCCGCAATGCCCCCTTCATCTCCGCAATGCCCCCGTACCTCCATTCCCTGGTGGTCCAGCGGAGCGTCTTCGGATCTGTGCCTCTTCCGGCACAGATCCTCTTCACCCGAACATGTCGGGCGAGCACATGGCGGTACTCGTACGAGTACCGCCATGTGCCGAGCAGAGCGATGCTCGAGCCGATCCGAGCATCGGCCGAGCACGCTCGCTCAACACTAACAATATTGTCTGTCTGTATAAGGAAAACCCTGCCCTCCCTTGATGAAGGTTTTTCTTATGCTGACACAATAATGTCCCTCATTGCGATCCGTCCAGATCGGCTTTCTTATCTAAAGGAAGAAGAGTGACATCGGGAAGAGGTGCGGGGGGTGGGGATCTTAAAATATAATTACAAAAAAACTACACCGATATGAACATTGCCTAGGGTGACCACGGGTCCCGGAACGTCCGGGACTGTCCCTTATTTCAGGGACATGTCCCGCGTCCCGGGTCCCCTTCAACCGGGACAATGAAGTGTCCCGGAATGAAGCCAAGCCGCCCTGAATGTCAGCCTGCAAGCGGTGTGTCACATCATGGACGCCGCTTGCAGGCTGACATCCAGGGCGGCAATGCAACTTACCTGATCTGGAGGCAAGCGCTCTAGTAATACAGAGCGCTGGGAGATGACATCATCTCCCAGCGCTCTGCATTACTGAGCACAGCGCGCGGGAGCTTCAGCTCTGTGCCGGAGGAGGCACAGAGCACTTTGCACTCCGCACTCCGCTAGACCACCAGGGACTCAAGGTAAGGCATTGATAGGGTGACCACGTCCCGGAATGGCAGAAGGGAAATGTGGTCACCCTAACATTGCCAAAGGTACGGAGCATTATTAAAAAGTATAAGGAATAATCGGATCTTCATTTATAGAGCGACATTGCTATCTCCTGGCCTCTTCCCCACTTTCTATGTATGCCCTGTACCACTCCAGTAGCCTTAAAGGAGCAGTAAACTTTTTTTATGAAAAAATATATATTGTAGGGATTTTCCTATTGAGTAAAATAAGGGTACTCCCACTGCCGAGAGATTTATATTTCCAGAGTTATTACAGTTTAAACCCATGTTTTTTTACATTAGCAGTGCCCTCTAGTAGTCAAATTCTAATTAGATTTCCTGTTAGATTCTAATGGAGAGAAAAGTCAGAAAAGTCAGAGACATACAGTTCTCAATAGAATGTGAAAGAAACTGCCTGTCACTTCCTGTCAGTTAGAACTATCAGGAAGTAAACACAGTAAATTCACTTCCTGTCAGTTAGAACTATCAGGAAGTAAACACAATAAATTCACTTCCTGTCAGTTAGAACTATCAGGAAGTAAATACAGTAAATTCACTTCCTGATTATTTAAACTGCTATAAATTTTGAATAAAACATCTGACAGCGATGGGAGTGACCTTGTTTTATTCAGCAGGAAATGCTCTGTAAAATATGTGTTTTCATAAAAAAAGTTTACTGCTCCTTTAACACTTATTTATGTCAGTCACGCGTTCAGCTCATCATGTGAGCAGTGTTGCACTGAGCAGCGAGACACCTAATTTGCTGTGTATGCGTGTTGCGCTTCATATATATGTGCACTCACACAGTGTCAGCGCTGTACTTCGCTTTGGCCGCCATCTGAGCAAGTGAAGTCCCGAGTGCTTAGTCTGAGAGCAGCACTCGACGCTGATGCACCTGAGAACTGTGTATGTGTGGTCCAAGTCTCCTGTTCATGGTCCTGATCATCCCCCTGTCTTATCAGGTACTATGACTGAAACTATAAGTATCCGACTCTGACAAACTAAGTTCGGCACCACCTCAGTTGCAGGAGAGTGGTTGAGTTTTACATTTAGACTGCCTCAGTCAGTGCCTAGCCTCATAGTGACACGGAGGCAGCACTGAGAATGATGTGACACAGATTGTGATGTACATGAGGTCTGTGAGTTGAATTTCGTACGCCTGACTGAGCCAGTGATCCTCGTGCCAGTACTTCTCTGGGCCTTGGCTCAGCTGGCTACAGTATGCTACTCATTGCAGCATGATTCTGGAGGTGATTGTGAGAGAGGCTAAAGTCGCTGTAATGTATGTCTTTGTCTGAACGTTCAGTGCTGCGGGACTCACTTACTGTACTGTCTCTGAGCTCTGTTCTGTCATTCTAAGGCATCGCATGGCTACCTCACACTGTTCTCTGTACTAGTCTATCTGCTGATGTGTGCTTGCTAGCGCTGCATGTGCCTGCTTTGCATCGTGTCTGGGTGACAGTCATATATTTTGAGTGTAGGTATGCGGACCAGTCCTGTCAAGTCTGTGTGGACCAGTTCTGTGATGTGTGTGCCCAAGCCTGGAGCATTTCTGTTTTCTGTTTGTATAAGTCGTGTGTGTCATGTATATGTCTGCTGTGTGCGGTTGTAAGTACCAATTATGCTCTGTGTGTGCACTAGCCATGCCCTTACAGTGCTTACCATCCCTGCTCGTGCCCAGGGGAGGGCTGGCCTGGGGGCAGAGGGGCAATTGCCCCCTGGGCTGGTCACGTCTGGGCCAGTGGGCCACTGCCTCGCTCAATCTCCCAGTTGCTGCTGTAAATGGAGCTGCACTACTGATACCACAGAGCTTGCAATTGAAATGGAACTACACAAATGATACCAAAGAGCTACAATGCAAATAGAGATACACTAGCAGTATAACCCATTTCCCTTGTAAGATCTATGGTATCAGTCATGTTGCTGTACTTACATTGTAAGCTCTATGGTATCACTAGAGTAGCCGCATTTCAACTGTAATCTATGTGGCCTGATTTGCCTTATTTAACAGTATGACTGCCAACATTAAAAGTAACTAAAGGGGATAGGCTGGGACAGTGGGCTGGAGAGACTAAAGAAATGGGCAAGTAGATTGTATTTGCCCCCCAGGCCACAAGTTGCCAGCCCTCCCCTGCTCGTGCCAGAGTCCTGTGGAATTCCTGTGCAGTTTTATTGTTGTGCATGTGTGCCTGTTGTACATTTTGTGAGTTGATGTGTTGTATTGTGGGTGTTTGTTTCATAACCTGTTGTATGCTTGAGGGCTAGTCTTAAGTGTACATTTGAGTACCATATCAGTAATGCCCCACCCACCAGCCACGCCCCCTGCAACACAATCTTAAAACATGTGTCCCTCTTTGGACACTTGAAATGTTGGGAGGTATGTCCCTACATTACCTCCCACTCACTGACACTGCTCAGCAATACATTACCCACCTCCCCTAGCACTGTCTTCCTGTCTTATCCCCACATTACCACCCCCATTCACTGACACAGCTCAGCAATACATTGCCCACCTGCCCTAGCACTGACTTCCTGTCTTATCCCTACATTACCTCCCACTCACTGACACTGCTCAGCAATGCATTACCCACCTCCCCTAGCACTGACTTCCTGTCTTATCCCTACATTACCTCCCCCACTCACTGACACTGCTCAGCAATACATTGCACACCTCCGCTAGCACTTCCTTTTGTACATTATCTCCTCCACTCACTGACACTGCTCAGCAATGCATTTCCCATCTACCATAGCACTGAATTCCTGTATTATCCCTACATTACCTCCCCCACTCACTGACACTGCTCAGCAATACATTGCACACCTCCGCTAGCACTTCTTTTTGTATCCCTACATTATCTTCCCCACTTACTGTCACTAAGCATTGCCCCCTCTCCTATTACTGAATTCCTGTCTAATCCCTGCATTAACTCCCGCACTCACTGACACTGCTCCGCAATGCATTGCAAGCCTCCCCTAGACCTGACTTCCTGTCTTATCCCTACATTACCTCTCCCACTCACTGACACTGCTCAGCAATGCATTACCCACCTCCCCTAGCACTGACTTCCTGTCTTATCCCTACATTACCTCCCCACTCACTGACACTGCTCAGCAATGCATTACCCACCTCCCCTAGACCTGACTTCCTGTCTTATCCCTACATTACCCCCCCCCACTCACTGACACTGCTCAGCAATGCATTACCCACCTCCCCTAGCACTGACTTCCTGTCTTATCCCTACATTACCTCCCCACTCACTGACACTGCTCAGCAATGCATTACCCACCTCCCCTAGACCTGACTTCCTGTCTTATCCCTACATTACCTCTCCCACTCACTGACACTGCTCAGCAATGCATTGCCCACCTCCCCTAGCACTGACTTCCTGTCTTTTCCCTACATTACCTTCCCCACTCACTGACACTGCTCAGCAATGCATTGCCCACCTCCCCTAGCACTGACTTCCTGTCTTTTCCCTACATTACCGCCCCCACTCACTGACACTGCTCAGCAATGCATTGCCCACCTCCCCTAGCACTGACTTCCTGTCTTATCTCTACATTATCTCTCCACTCACTGACTCTGCTCACCAGTGCATTTCCCACATTCCCTGTTAGCATAATTTCCTCAAAACAGCTTTCCTAAATAAAAACGGTATAATACAACATAACAACATATAGGTGATTTTGAATGCACTTCTAAAATTACCAAAGCGGTTTTCACATGATAGTGTCCCTTTAACCAAACCAAAACATATTCCATATAAATGAAGCTAGGGCAGATTCCAGTTGCAGATAAAATTGTGATATATTGAGAAAATGAGACAAGACTATAGTTTAGCAGCATTTAACCACAAATAATATCTCTGACAAATGGAGTTTTGCTGGAATCTGCCGAAGCAGAATGGAATCATATTTTACGGAACGATAATAAAAGCCAACTTTCTAACTTCCACAATGAAAGAGACAAATCATTATAATTAGATTATTGGAAGGGATAACTGGAAAACGAAAACATCCCACAATCAGAGTGAGTCTGATGTATGAAGAAGAACCAGAATCATTCTGGAGCAAACAGTCTTCACCATAGGGGACTAGGAATTCCCCTAATTCACTTGATTTAAAGTGATAGTAATGTCTATTTAAAATTAGTTGTCCAAGTCTTCTGTATATTAACCCCTTACCGCCCGAGGACGTACATGTACGTCCCGAGCGGATGTCCCAGGTGGACATGGGAAGTACAAGACCTCCCCAAAACTCAGGAGGGGAGACATGTCTGTGCTGGGGTAGGGTACAGGAAATGAAGTGGGGGTGGTACAGGAAGTGTAGGCAGGGAACGTCACAGGGGTATAAAGTGAGGGTGACTACTTCCTGACTTGTAGCGGATTGGGTGAACCAGGAGAAGCAACAGTTCCCTCCCTCCTTCCCTCATACCTCCCAAGTGTCCCTCATTTGGAGGGACAGTCCCTCTTTTAGACCCAAATCCCTCTGTCCCTCTTTCCCACCCTGATGTCCCTCTATTTAGGAGATCAGATTGTTGGGTGTAGATATAACTGTATCACACTGCTCTACAGCAATAAAACTCTCATTATTGTTTGTTTAAAATGTCAGTATATGAGTTTATAAATTAGTCTGTGTAAATAAAATACTTTGGTCTTGTTATAGGTTGTTTATTAGGTTACACAAGGAGGTATCAAGAGGTCATGAAATAGCCTAAAAATTCTCGGTAATGCCCCACCCACCAGCCACACCCCCTAAAACACAAGTGTCCCTCTTTGACAAATTGAAATGTTGGGAGGTATGCTCCCTGTTTTGGGCTTGTAGTTTGATGAGGATGTGATGTTCTGCTATGTTGTTTTGTGTATTTACTTTTGTTGTTTTGTCACAGCTTTGTTGGCGCTTTGGGCCCTTGCCAATGGATAGAAGGAGTAAGATGGGGGATGTTACATGATGATGGTAGGCCAGCGGCCTAGGTCTAAGGACACCCGGACTGTGTCGCGGGTTTAGACGCCGGCCTCATTGAGCTGCATTGACCAGCTAATGGGGTGCGGTAAGGTAAACCAATTTGGGGGTTTGAGAGTCTCGGCTCAAAAAGGGAAGATAGACTGGGTTAGCCTGTAAAAATGTGGCTATTGGCAAGGGCTTAAGGTTGTAAGGGAATTTTAAAATAAAACGGGAATATGTTTTACAAAATAAAGCTGCGGCCTGAGTTAAACCCATACTGTGTGTGATGTGCATTTCTTGAGCCAATACCCCATGCATAAGACATGTACGTCCTGGAAGTAATTTAATAATATGAAAAAAAAAAGTTCAGCGGGCGTTAAGTACCGACTGCGTGTGCACGCGGCCGGTCACTAAGGGGTTAAAAAGAACAGACTGCTGTATGTCTAAGCGCTTAGAAATGTTATGAAGCACTGAAGATCCACCGCCCGCCTCTTCTCCCCAAGTCACTCTGAATCTGAGGTCTGGTCAGGACGAAGTTTGTCCCTCACTGCAGATGTCAAGTTGCATGACCCGATCTCAGATTGCGTGGGAGGCGGCCAGAAAGGGGCGGGGAGTGGCTCTTCAGTGCGTCATAACTTTTTAACTACAAAGAAGTAAGCGCTTAGACATAGCGCAATCTGTTCCTTTTAATATACGGAAGACTTGGGTAACTCATTTTAAAGAGACAGTACAATCACTTTAACTGGGTATTGAATGGGTTAAAGCCCTCCCTAGAATTCAGGGTTTATAAGTCCCATATGTATTGGTGTTGTTAACCCTTTTAGTGCAAGAGGAGTATGCAACGAATTGCAAAGCAATAAAAGGGTTAATGAGAAGATCTGGAGCAATTCTGGATCAATCCAAATTGCACTACAGGACACAAATAAAATTTACCATTTATTGAAATGGATCCTTACCTCCTTAAGGACTAGTGATACAGGAAGTGAACGTCCCTTAAGGACGGCCTTGAATTTGGTTGGCGTGCCAGCACACGTGACTGATGTTGTGTACCAGTGCGCCGAACAGGGTTCGGAAAGAGGCTGCTCTGGTCTTGAAGCTGTCAGTTATAGACCCCACTAATACTTACAGCGCGATGTGCCGGGACCATCACAGGACCTTTAGGCAAGTTTACCACTGACGGTCCTGACACGTCAATGGTCATTAAAAGGATAGTAATGTTTCATAATAAAAGCAGCTCTAATTAATCATCATAGTATTTGGACTTTGGAGAGTGTTATTTCAATTCTGTCAGAGTTGTAGTTTAAGAGTAATTGAATGATAAAGTATCCCCCTCCCGCCCCTTTTACTAATGTAACACTGCTCAGCCAGAGCAGAAGGGAGGTGCCCAGGTAGATTGCAGAGAGGGACAATCTTCAATTAAGATAAAGGAAAAACCTGAAAAACTTGTCAAGGGGGGCAGGGTCTTCATTGTTCTCATAGCAAGAAGATTGTCCCCTTCTGTTATCTGTCTGGTCTATGGACTGCATTCCACATCTGAGAAGAGATGGCTTACACTAGGTAAAAGGGGCAGGAGGGGAAACTTTGCTTGTGAATATCTCTTAAACCATAAAGGTTTGAGAGATAAGACTTATATCGTTCTTCATGTTTTTTTAATGCCTACAAAATAAAATAAAGATAAAACAAAGTATTACTATCCCTTTAAGGAGTTTAACCCAGTGATTCTCAGCCAGGGAGTTGTAGCACCTTGGTGTGCTACAGCCATCAGCATAAGGTGCCCCATGTTTTCTATGAAGACTTTGACAAAAATGTGAATATTGACTTTTACATGTAGATTTATGGAAATTGTTATACATAATATGTTTAGTTTTGATACTATGACTGTAAGACCTAATAATAACTGTATATTTATGTATTGCACCCTTCATTATGCCTTTGATAAATTACATTAAATATGTTAGGGAAGCCCGAAAAGTTCAAGATTGTGTGTCAGGGGTATTATGAGTAAAAAAGATACACCTGACTACTGTATGATGGACTCCTAGCTAGGTAAGTGCTTCTGTTACACACAGTAATTATATAGATACACCTGACTACTGTATGATGGACTCCTACCTAGGTAAGTGCTTCTGTTACACACAGTAATTATATAAATACACCTGACTACTGTATGATGGACTCCTACCTAGGTAAGTGCTTCTGTTACACACAGTAATTATATAGATACACCTGACTACTGTATGATGGACTCCTACCTAGGTAAGTGCTTCTGTTACACACAGTAATTATATAGATACACCTGACTGGTGTATGATGGACTCCTACCTAAGTAAGTGCTTCTGTTACACACAGTAATTATATATCACTACACCTGACTGCTGTATGATGGACTCCTACCTAGGTAAGTACTTCTGTTACACACAGTAATTATATAGATACACCTGACTGCTGTTTGATGGACTCCTACCTAGGTAAGTGCTTCTGTTACACACAGTAATTATATAGATACACCTGACTGGTGTATGATGGACTCCTACCTAGGAAAGTTCTATTACACACAGTAATTATATAGATACACCTGACTGTTGTATGATGGACTCCTACCTAGGTAAGTGCTTCTGTTATACACAGTAATTATATATCACTACACCTGACTGCTGTATGATGGACTCCTACCTAGGTAAGTACTTCTGTTACACACAGTAATTATATAGATACACCTGACTGCTGTTTGATGGACTCCTACCTAGTAAGTGCTTCTGTTACACACAGTAATTATATAGATACACCTGACCACTGTATGATGAACTCCTACCTAGGTAAGTCCTTCTGTTACACACAGTAATTATATAGATACACCTGACCGCTGTACGATGGACTCCTACCTAGGTAAGTCCTTCTGTTACACACCTGACCGCTGTAGGATGGACTTCTAACTAGGTAAGTACTTCTGTTACACACAGTAATTATATAGATACACCTGACTGGTGTGTGATGGACTCCTACCTAGGTAAGTGCTTCTATTACACACAGTAATTATATAGATACACCTGACTGCTGTGTGATGGACTCCTACCTAGGTAAGTGCCTCTGTTACACACAGTAATTATATAGATACACCTGACTGCTGTTTGATGGACTCCTACCTAGGTAAGTGCTTCTGTTACACACAGTAATTATATAGATACATCTGACTGCTGTATGATGGACTCCTACCTAGGTAAGTGCCTCTGTTACACACAGTAATTATATAAATACACCTGACTGCTGTATGATGGACTCCTACCTAGGTAAGTCCTTCTGTTACACACAGTAATTATATAGATACACCTGACTGCTGTGTGATGGACTCCTACCTAGGTAAGTGCTTCTGTTACACACAGTAATTATATAGATACACCTGACTGCTGTGTGATGGACTCCTATCTAGGTAAGTGCTTCTGTTACACACAGTAATTATATAGATACACCTGACTGCTGTATGATGGACTACTACCTAGGTAAGTGCTTCTGTTACACACAGTAATTATATAGATACACCTGACTGCTGTATGATGGACTCCTGCCTAGGTAAGTCCTTCTGTTACACACAGTAATTATATAGATACACCTGACTGCTGTATGATGGACTCCTGCCTAGGTAAGTCCTTCTGTTACACACGGTAATTATATAGATACACCTGACTGCTGTATGATGAACTCCTGCCTAGGTAAGTCCTTCTGTTACACACGGTAATTATATAGATACACCTGACTGCTGTATGATGGACTCCTGCCTAGGTAAGTCCTTCTGTTACACACAGTAATTATATAGATACACCTGACTGCTGTGTGATGGACTCCTACCTAGGTAAGTGCTTCTGTTACACACAGTAATTATATAGATACACCTGACTGCTGTATGATGGACTACTACCTAGGTAAGTGCTTCTGTTACACACAGTAATTATATAGATACACCTGACTGCTGTATGATGGACTCCTACCTAGGTAAGTGCTTTTGTTACACACAGTAATTATATAGATACACCTGACCGCTGTATGATGGACTCCTACCTAGGTAAGTGCTTCTGTTACACACAGTAATTATATAGATACACCTGACTGCTGTATGATGGACTCCTACCTAGGTAAGTGCTTCTGTTACACACAGTAATTATACAGATACACCTGACTGCTGTATGATGGACTCCTGCCTAGGTAAGTCCTTCTGTTACACACAGTAATTATATAGATACACCTGACTGCTGTATGATGGACTCCTACCTAGGTAAGTGCTTCTGTTACACACAGTAATTATATAGATACACCTGACTGCTGTGTGATGGACTCCTACCTAGGTAAGTGCTTCTGTTACACACAGTAATTATATAGATACACCTGACTGCTGTGTGATGGACTCCTACCTAGGTAAGTTCTTCTGTTACACACAGTAATTATATAGATACACCTGACTGCTGTATGATGGACTCCTACCTAGGTAAGTGCTTCTGTTACACACAGTAATTATATAGATACACCTGACTGCTCTATGATGGAGTCCTACCTAGGTAAGTTCTTCTGTTACACACAGTAATTATATAGATACACATGACTGCTGTATGATGGAGTCCTACCTAGGTAAGTGCTTCTGTTTCACACAGTAATTATATAGATACACCTGACTGCTGTATAAATGTTTCCTTTTAGGTAAGTCCTTGTGTTAAACAAATTAAGAGCCATTTATTCCAAAGGTACACTTCCCTTTTAAAATCTAACATTATAATTGTGAATCTCCCAGCTTCTGCCTTTAAGCTCCTTTGTCTCCCCTTCTGACCTGTCTCATTTTGGCCTTCAGACTTCATCTCAGTAACCTGCAGTATTATGGACAAAATGTTTAAGAACGGGACGTTACTACTAATTAAGCTGATCACAGGAGATGGATTCAGAGCGTCAACAGACAGTTTCTCTGCATTTTAAATTTTCAGAGGCAGAAATCAATGGAAGATCTTAGACTAGAAAAAAACTCCACTGCAGTCAGATAAAGGTGTCAGCTTTTTGGAATTTTTCTGTCTTAGAGTGAAGGGGCGAGAGAGAGAGAGACTTTTAAAGGACCCTATGTTCTAAAGGAGATTTAAAGGGACAGTAATGTCCCGGAAAAAATATTTAGCATTTTGTAGTGATTAAAAAGCTGTATTGAATGCAAAAAAAGTCTCTCTCAAACCGCTATGGTTTGAGAGATATCTGCATTCAAAGTCTGAGGTTTCCTGCTGTCAGCTGTAAAGCTGACAGCAGGAGATCTGTGTCGGCCGACACGAAGGCTCTGCAGCAGAGCCGCAATTGCGTTATTTAAAAGGAATTACTTCATTGGAATGGTCTACAAAGTGTGCTTGACTAATGCACACAATCTTTTTCACTTGTGAAATTATATTTAATATTTTCAGTAAACGATAATACTTTTGAAATAATTACAGTTGTTTGTATCCTAAATATACAGATAATGTTATAAAGTCTGGTCAATTGGATTGAACTAAAGTTACAATAAAAAAGGGTATTTTTATATTTAACCTTTTTCACACTATACTAGGATCACTTTCTTTAACCCTATGAGTTCCAGAGAGGTAGGCAATGCATTGAATACCTCTCCGAAGCTCAAAGTTAAGCATTTTGAAAGCATTTTACAGATCAAAAAAAACATATCTTTGCATTGCACATTTTAAAACCATTCCCCCTTTATTGTATATTAGCTGAAAAGCCCGTGTACATTGGTCACAGTGCCACCCAGCAACGGCCGGGGCACGGGCAGTCTGTAACGCGCATGTCTGCAGGACGCGCAGTCGTCTCTACTGTGCATGGCGGCTTCTGACAAACACATTTAACGAATTATTATATAGGATAGCAAATTATTATATAGGATATTACTTTATATAATCATAAAACATTTATTGTCATTTAAACCCACTAACAATCTCAACATGCACTGTGGTATGCACAGTTTGAAACAGTTAAAGGGATAGTAATACTTCGTTTTATCTTTATTTTATTTTGTAGGCATTAAAAAAACATGAAGAACGATAAATGTCTTATCTCTCAAACCTTTATGGTTTTAGAGATATTCACAAGCAAAGTTTCCCCTCCTGCCCCTTTTACCTAGTGTAAGCCATCTCTTCTCAGATGTGGAATGCAGTCCATAGACCAGACAGATAACAGCAGGGGGCAATCTTCTTCCTATGAGAACAATGAAAGCCCTGCTCCCCTTGACAAGTTTTTCAGGTTTTTCCCTTATCTTAATTGAAGATTGTCCCTCTCTGCAATCTACCTGGGCACCTCCCTTCTGCTCTGGCTGAACAGTGTTACATCAGTAAAAGGGGCAGGAGGAGGATACTTTGTCATTGAATTACTTTTGAACTACAACTCTGACAGAATTGATATAACACTCTCTAAAGTCCAAATACTATGATGATTAATTAGAGCTGCTTTTATTATGAAACATTACTATCCCTTTAAGCAAGCTAGTTTACGTAAACAGGTCGCATCCTGAACCTCGTTGCCAATTTAAACAAATATATCTAAACAAATCTGGAAAAGTGAACTGTTAATTTTTAGAAATATTTCATTTTTTTTCCCTTTGAGCTTAATTGAACTTGCTTCAACTTTGGAATACCCAAATGAAATGCGTCCGGTTTGTTTATCTCTAATTAGGAGTAAAAATGAATACATTAGGAACTTGTGTGTGGTTAATGCTGCTAACCGTAAAGCATTGCAAAGAGACATCTCTAGCATTCAAAGAGTTAAAGGGATAGTAATGTTTCATAATAAAAGCAGCTCTAATTAATCATCATAGTATTTGGACTTTGGAGAGTGTTATTTCAATTCTGTCAGAGTTGTAGTTCAAAAGTAATTCAATGACAAAATATCCCCCTCCCTCCCCTTTTACTGATGTAACACTGCTCAGCCAGATCAGAAGGGAGGTGCGCAGGTAGACTGCAGAGAGGGACAATCTTCAATTAAGATAAGGGAAAAACCTGAAAAACTTGTCAAGAGGGGCAGGGCTTTCATTGTTCTCACAGGTAGAAGATTGTCCCCTTCTGTTATCTGTCTGGTCTATGGACTGGATTCCACATCTGAGAAGAGATGGCTTACACTAGGTAAAAGGGGCGGGAGGGGAAACTTTGCTTGTGAATATCTCTTAAACCATAAAGGTTCGAGAGATAACACTTATATCATTCTTCATGTTTTTTTAATGCCTACAAAATAAAATAAAGATAAAACGAAGTATTACTATCCCTTTAACTCTGTTTCAAATTGTGCATACCACAGTGCATGATGAGATTGTTAGTGGGTTTAAATTACAATAAATGTTTTATGATTATATAAAGTAATATCCTATATAATAATTTGCTAAATGTGTTTATCAGAAGTCGTTGGAGAGTGTTATTTCAATTCTGTCGGAGTTGTAGTTCAGGAGTAATTCAATGACAAAGTGCACCAGGGCTCGGTGGCTTCTGGTTACACCTCTGCTGTTCCACTTGAGAAATCTTAGTGCATAGGCTCCATAGAATAACATAGGAACTATAGATGTGATGTCACTGGAGGAGTTGTCACCTCTTTATCACACCTTAGTGCATCTCCCCCTCTAATGTGCATGACATATGGCAGCCTGATGTATAAATCCAGCCCTGTGTGTAAAACACAACAGAAGGTGAAGACCGTAAAAGCAAATCCCCCCCCAGCCTGCTGAAAATGGACACATCCACCATCACGCTACTGAAGCGTCTTCTGTATATCTGAGAATATAACCTTCATGGAACAGTGACTCTTGGTTCCAGTGTTCCGTTATCTTCCCGGTTCAGCCCACATGCCCAGAGAACAATTAAAGTTACCGCACAATTCTCTGTAAGAGAAAGTCAAGATGGAGTGAATCATAGAAGTGGCCATGATCAATGCACCCCCTTTTTTCTCATAAACTGTTTAACCCCTTAAGGACCAGTGGTCCCGGGAAGTGGTTGACTTTTAAAAGGTCGCATAAAAAACATTGTGTGGCCACACGGCGCATCAACCATGTCACCGTGGTTAACCTTTTGAGTGCCAGAGTGGTATGCAACGCATTGCTTTGCAATTCATTGTGTACCACTCTGGCACTCAAAGGATTAAAATGGCGACATGAGAATCTCGCACTGCATTAAAGAGCAAGATTCTCATGTCACTTCCTGAAACGGTGTTTCAGCCCGCGTTGATGTAATTAGTTTCCATTAGGCTGCGACAATGGGCTGTGCATCATCCATCTATATTTCTTTCATACTGTTTCATTTTTTCTTTTTTTGTTCCCATTTTACTATAATTTCTTTCCTTTCATCGGTTATATAAAATAAAATGTAAAGTAAAGAGATGTATTGATTCTGATTAGATCGGAGCGAGGTAGAATGGTTTTATGTCCGTCTTCAGAATGTTGAGTTTTCAGACACTTTGCTCTTCACTGCATTTTAATCAGTACCAAATAAATCGCTTCATGTGAAGGATTTTGGTGAACCCCATCCTCGTCGGCTTTTTTGCCTCAATGGCCCCCACTGGCCTGAAAGAATTAACCCTTTCATAACATTGCGTTTGGGGTGCTGATATTGCCCAGGAATTGTAATAGTTTCCTGCTCAACCCCTTGAATGCCATGTAGTAGACACACACCTCTCACGCTCAGAGATTTGATTGAATCTACCAGCTTCTGCCACAACACCTAAGCAAATCTAAGCATATCTTCAAAGCGATCAGTCACCAGGATCGGACAAAATAACATCAATGTGGGCTGAAGCACCATGGAACACATGATGCAGTCACCAGGCAATCATCAATGTGGTCTGAAGCGCCATTTCAGGAAGCGACATGAGAATCTCACGCTTTCATGCAGTGTGAGATTCTCATGTCACCATTTTAACAGTTGTGACATGGTTAATGCATTGTGTGGCCACACAACGTTTTCTATGTGACCTTTTAAAAGGATATTCAGGGAAGTTACCTTCCCATAAGGACTGCTTTGATGTATGCTGACACGCCAGCACACGTGACTCTTTCCGTGTACCAGTGTGCTGAGTGGGGGTCTGAGAAAGACTGCTCAAGTTTAGGAGTGGTCAAGTTCAGACACCATTTTTGCTTATAAGGCTCCAGCACAAGTGCTGTAAGTAAAAAAGTGCGTGACATGCCAGGGCCATGTGAGAGTGTTTGTGTGTATGTGTGATGATGTGTGTGCATGCATGCCAGAATATGAAGCCCAATAAAATCACACAATTGCCATTTTCCTTCTTGTATCTTCCATAGGAAGGAGAAATAACATACCTCCCAAATTTCAAATTGCCAAAGAGGGACACTTGGATTTTAGGGGGGTATTGCCGGGGGTGTGGCTGGAAGGCGGGGCACTACCGAGAATTTTTAGGCTATTTCATGACCTATTGACTCCTCCTTGTGTGACCTAATAAATGACTTATAACAAGACCAAAGTATTTTATTTACATAAACTAATTTATAATCACATATACTGATGTTTAAACAAACATTATTGTGAGTTTTATTGCTCTAGATCAATGTGATAAACTTATATACACACCACACTGTCTGATCTCCTAAACACAGGGACACCAGGGTGATACACTTCTATACACACCACACAGTCTGATCTCCTAAACACAGGGACACCAGGGTGATACACTTATATACACACCACACAGTCTGATCTCCTAAACACAGGGACACCAGGGTGATACACTTATATACACACCACACAGTCTGATCTCCTAAACACAGGGACACCAGGGTGATACACTTCTATACACACCACACAGTCTGATCTCCTAAACACAGGGACACCAGGGTGATACACTTATATACACACCACACAGTCTGGTCTCCTAAACACAGAGACACCAGGGTGATACACTTACATACACACCACACAGCCTGATCTCCTAAACACAGGGACACCAGGGTGATACACTTATATACACACCACACAGTCTAATCTCCTAAACACAGGGACACCAGGGTGATACACTTATATACACACCACACAGTCTGATCTCCTAAACACAGGGACACCAGGGTGATACACTTCTATACACACCACACAGTCTGATATCCTAAACACAGGGACACCAGGGTGATACACTTCTATACACACATCACACAGTCTGATCTCCTAAACACAGGGACACCAGGGTGATACACTTATATACACACCACACTGTCTGATCTCCTAAACACAGGGACACCAGGGTGATACACTTATATACACACCACACTGTCTGATCTCCTAAACACAGGGACACCAGGGTGATACACTTATATACACACCACACTGTCTGATCTCCTAAACACAAGGACACCAGGGTGATACACTTATATACAGATCACACAGTCTGATCTCCTAAACACAGGGACACCAGGGTGATACACTTCTATACACATCACACTGTCTGATTTACTAAAAAGAGGCACATCAGGGTGGGAAAGAGGGACAGAGGGATTTGGGCCTAAAAGAGGGACTGTCCCTCCTAAAGAGGGACACTTGGGAGGTATGCAATATCTCTGCTATTTTGTGTGAGTTCTGAAACAGTAAGGCAATTAATCTTATGGCCCATCCCATGTATTCTGTCCTTTTAAACAAACTCTACTTAAAAATAAAGAACAATTATGCTTTGAATAAAAGTTCACCCCCAGGAGACCCTAAAGAACATATTACCTCTCTGTAGTCAGTTCCGTATAAACCTACACTGATCTTACAGAATGTTGCATAATCCACATTAGTAAGAGTTTACTTACAGCGTCTTCCTCTATCATTACACAGTTTGAATGGGTTGGCAAGCATGCTCGGGTGTCATGTCTCTATTATGGCTAATTTACTTGTCTGTTTCTATGTGCTGTCCTGATGTGCAGCTGCCTCAATAAGTTTGATGTCTGGGCCGCAGCGGTGAAAGCTTTTTTACTGATGAAGTGCATCTTGCCTGGCTTTCAACTTCGACTTGATAAATGGGAAATGCTCCCTCCTACAGCTTAGCTTCTCTCAAAGAACCTCATATTACATGCAAAAAATACCAAACACAAAACAATGTAATTTAATTTAAGGGAGCACCAACACTTCTCTAATAGCAAACCCCCAATTGCCTTAAAGGGACACTATCATCTAAAATCAACTTTGGTCATTTTGAAAGACTCTTCAAAAATGGCCTTTATGTTGAATTAATCATTTTTTATTTAGAAAATTAGTTATTGAGTTATTAAACTTTTTTATTATGCTAATTAAGGAATGCCATGCAGGCACTTCCTATCGTAGCCCTGCATTACCTCCCCCACTCACTGACACTGCTCAGCAATGCATCACCCACCTCCCCTAGCACTGACTTATCCTGTCTTATCCCTACATTACCTCCCCCACTAACTGACACTGCTCAGCAATGCATTGCCCACCTCCCCTAGCAGTGACTTCCTGTCTTATCCCTACATTACCTCTCCACTCACTGACACTGCTCAGCAATGCATTACCCACCTCCCCTAGCACTGACTTCCTGTCTTATCCCTACATTACCTCCCCCACTCACTGACACTGATCAGCAATGCATTGCTCACCTCCCCTAGCACTAACTTCCTGTCTTATCCCTACATTACCTCTCCACTCACTGACATTGCTCAGCAATGCATTACCCACCTCCCCTAGCACTGACTTCCTGTCTTATCCCTACATTACCCCCCCCCACTCACTGACACTGCTCAGCAATGCATTGCTCACCTCCCCTAGCACTAACTTCCTGTCTTATCCCTACATTACCTCTACACTCACTGACACTGCTCAGCAATGCACTGCACACCTCCCCTGGCACTGACTTCCTGTCTTATCCCTACATTACCTCCCCTACTCACTGATACTGCTCAGCAATGCATTGCCCACCTCCCCTAGCACTGACTTCCTGCCTTATCCCTACATTACCACCCCACTCACTGACACTGCTCAGCAATGCATTGCCCACCTCCCCTAGCACTGACTTCCTGTCTTATCCCT
Organism: Rhinophrynus dorsalis; assembly: GCA_037306005.1. Taxonomy (NCBI): domain Eukaryota; kingdom Metazoa; phylum Chordata; class Amphibia; order Anura; family Rhinophrynidae; genus Rhinophrynus; species Rhinophrynus dorsalis. The sequence continues at coordinate 27,330,793 of CM074725.1, read as the reverse complement.
ACATTACCTCCCCCACTCACTGACACTGCTCAGCAATGCATTGCCCTTCTCCCCCAGCACTGACTTCCTGTCTTATCCCTACATTACCTCCCCTACTCACTGATACTGCTCAGCAATGCATTGCCCACCTCCCCTAGCACTGACTTCCTGTCTTATCCCTACATTACCTCCCCCACTCACTGACACTGCTCAGCAATGCATTGCTCACCTCCCCTAGCACTGACTTCCTGTCTTAACCCTACATTACCTCCCCTACTCACTGATACTGCTCAGCAATGCATTGCCCACCTCCCCTAGCACTGACTTCCTGTCTTATCCCTACATTACCTCCCCCACTCACTGACACTGCTCAGCAATGCATCGCCCACCTTCCCTAGCACTGACTTCCTGCCTTATCCCTACATTACCTCCCCCACTCACTGACACTGCTCAGCAATGCATTACCCACCTCCCCTAGCACTGACTTCCAGTCTTATCCCTACATTACCACCCCACTCACTGACACTGCTCAGCAATGCATTGCCCACCTCCCCTAGCACTGACTTCCTGTCTTATCCTTACATTACCTCCCCACTCACTGACACTGCTCAGTAATGCATTATCCTTCTCCCCTAGCACAGACTTCCTGTCTTATTCCTATATTACCTTTTCCACTCACTGACACTGCTCAGCGATACAGTACATACATTACCCTCCTCCCCTAGCACTGACTTCCTGTCTTATCCCTACATTACCTTCCCCCACTCACTGACACTGCTCAGCAATGATTTGCCCACCTCCCCTAGCACTTCCTGTATTATCCCTGTATCACCCCCTCTTACTGACACTGCTCAGTAATACATTACCCACCCCAGCTCTTTCTATCTTGTTGCTACTTTACCTCCCCACTCACTGACACTGCTCAGAAATGCATTGCCCACTGCTCCTCACACTGACTTCTTGTCTTATCCCTTTATTACCTCGCCTACTCACTTATACTGCTCACCAAGGCATTACCAATCTCCCCAAGCATTGATTCCTTGTCTTATCCCTACATTACCTCCCCCACTCACTGACACTGCTCAGCAATGCATTACCAATCTCCCCAAGCAGTGATTCCTTGTCTTATCCCTACATTACCTCCCCCACTCACTGACACTGCTCAGCAATGCATTACCCACCTCCCCTAGCACTGACTTCCTGTCTTATCCCTACATTACCTCCCCACTCATTGACACTGCTCAGCAATGCATTACCCACCTCCCCTAGCACTGACTTCCTGTCTTATCCCTACATTACCTTCCCCACTCACTGACACTACTCAGCAGTACACTGCCCACCTCCCCTAGTACTCAGTAATGCATTTCCCATCTACCCCGATTTTGAAAGAGTTAAGTGACAGTCACTGTAGGAATAAAACAGAATGTGTCTGCACAGCTTGCCTTAATCAGCATCATCTATAAATATCAATAACTCACTAGTTTTCTATATAAAAAATGTATAGATGATTTTGAGAGCTCCTCAGAACACACCAACAGTACACGTTTACACAATATGTCTCTGCTTGATGGCATGTGGTTGATCAGAAGATCAGTGATTGTGACTAATCTGCCTTTGTTTAACCGTTTGAGTGCCAGCGCATTCAAAGGGTCAAAGGCTGTCCTGAAAACCTGTTCTGTTGCGTGTCGGAGGACTTTAGCTGAGATGCACAGGCGTGGATAATAACCTCTGCTCTTTTTTTTACACCACTGCATGTCGAGTTGCAGCAATGGACATAGGTATATAGTTGTTGGACACCCAGGCTTTGACTGGTTGAAGACTATGGAAGCTTCAGTTCCTAACACTTTACTACCCGAGTTAGGACTTCTTATATAACCCTAATCAAGACTGGTAGCCAGGCTTGCAAATTGGAACTTTCCCATGTGAAACCTATTTAATAGCCTGTTCATTTCGGGTAACACTATTTTATTTTTATGATGGTGACTCTGTTGGTTTTCTAGAGATCACAAAATGTTATTACCCCTAATTAAAAAAGAGCTAAAATAAGCAGTCATTTAACACCTACATTAATTAATGTTCTATATGACTGATTCATTCACTTTCTCACTGTTAAAGTGATAGTAATGGTTAACAAAAACAGCAGCTCCAATTAGTCTTCATAGTATATGGGCCATGGACAGTGTTATTTCAATACTGTCAGAGTTGTAGTTGAAGAGTAATTGAATGATAAATTATCCCCCTCCCTTCCCTTTTACCTAGTATAAGCTGCCTCCCTTCAGATGTGGAATCTGGTCCCTGGACCAGACAGCTCACAGCAAGGGACAATCTTCTTACTGTGAGAACAATGAAAGCCCTGCCCCCCATGACAGGTTTTTCAGGTTTTTCCCTTATGCTAACTGAAGATTGTCCCTTCTCTGCGATCTGTCCGGACAGTCTTGCTGCTCTGAGGTGAGCAGTGTTACATCAGTAAAAGGGGCTGAAGGGGGATACTTTATCATTCAATTACTCTTGAACTACTACTCGGACAGTATTGAAATAACACTCTCCATGGCCCAAATACTATGACGACTAATTGGAGCTGCTTTTATTGTGAAACATTACTATCCCTTTAAGTTTCAACACTGAACCGGTCTTTCTCTTGCAAATGGTTGGTCTGGAGCTACTGAAATGTTTATGGTGGTGACACTATTCAGTTGAAAAAATCTATCTATTGGGTAAAATGTAATATTTTACTTTACTCTATGTTTTCACTTTATTTCCAAGGTGCAAAGTTTTATTTATTTTTTAATTTTAGAGGTTGAACTTGGCTGTCCTGATAGTAATGCGTAATACTGAAAAAAATACATATGGCAGGGTTTTATTTTTCTAATGAATAAATAATTAATTAATTCAAAAGTTATGTCAGCTTAAACTTGAATTTTTTGGTCACAGTACCTTCTTGGCCTGACATTGTACAGTGGGGCTGTTTTTGAAATATCCAATGGAGGGTTATTGTCAGCTGATCATTGAGGTCCATAAGCTGGTAACAGCGCCACTGTAACATGTCAGGCCATGGTGGTATTGCACCCATAAAAAAGCAAGTTTGAGCTGGACTAACTTTTGAATACAACATCTCTCAGCTGTGGAGCTAGTCTTGTTTTACACTGCATAATATATTTTTTTCAATATTAAGGGTTGCTATCCCTTTAACTTTCGCAAATGCACAAGAAAAAGCCATAGCTGCGCTAGGTGCAGAAATAGCATCATTGCACGCTAAAGAAATTCATTTTGTAGCCATCATTGTGCACACAGTTTGTACAAATGAAAAAATGAGCATAACATGCAAAAGCTTAAAGGGTTAGTAATACTTCATTTTATCTTTATTTTATTTTGTAGGCATTAAAAAAACATGAAGAATGATATAAGTCTTATCTCTCAAATCTGTATGGTTTGAGAGATATTCACAAGCAAAGTTTCCCCTCACTGACCAAAACGGTCAAGTCTGCCATCTAGCTGTCAGATTTAGAATCCGGTCCGCAGATCAACCGCTGGCTCTTCAGCAGAGCCGAGATCGCAAGATATAAAAATAACTATTTCATTGGAAGGGTCTAAAAAATGTGCTTGCAAACCAGGCACACTTTGTAGACTATTCGAATGAAGTAGTTCTTCTTATATCTTGTGATCTCGGCTCTGCTGTAGAGCCACAGTCAGTCCACGGACCAGATTCCAAATCTGACAGGTAGATGGCAGACTTGACGGTTTTGGTTAGTGAGGGGAAACTTTGCTTATGAATATCTCTCAAACCATAAAGGTTTGAGAGATAAGACTTATATCGTTCTTCGTATTTTTTTAATGCCTACAAAATAAAATAAAGAGAAAACGAAGTATTACTATCCCTTTAAAGTGGAACTACCACTGCTAAAAAACTTGGTCTTCAATAATTCCCCATCTGGTGACTAGCTGCTCAGTAGCGCTAGTCAACAGAATTATTACCTTGTTAAATAGAATTCTCCATTCTTCCCATGGTGACAGGCAGGACGGAGTGCGGACATCTTTCCCTAGTGACGTCTGCGCGCCTGTGCTGTCAGTCCCAGACTGCTCTAGGAGGCGTTGCTAGCAGCCATTCGGCTCCAAAAGGGACTGACAGAGCAGGTGCGCAGATGTCACTATGGAAAGATGTCTGCGCTCCGTCCCGTCTGTCAGCCCGGGAAACATGGAGAATTCTATGTAACAAGGTAATAATTCTGGCGACTAGCGCTACTGAGCAACTAGTCACCAGATGGGGAATTATTGGAGATCAAGTTTTTTTAGTGGTGTTAGTTCTGCTTTAACACCAATACAAAAATAAACCCAGCCACATTACTGCAAACATTTAACTGTCTGAGTGCTTCGCAATGCATTGGGTACCTCTCTAATGGGTTAAAGCTTGCTTAAAGGGATAGTAATTGTTTCATAATAAAAGCGGCTCTAATTAATCATCATAGTATTTGGACTTTGGAGAGTGTTATTTCAATTCTATCAGAGTTGTAGTTCAAGAGTAATTCAATGACAAAGTATCCCCCTCTCATCCCTTTTACTGATGTAACACTGCTCAGCCAGATCAGAAGGGAGGTGCCCAGGTAGACTGCAGAGAGGGACAATCTTCAATTAAGATAAGGGAAAAACCTGAAAAACTTGTCAAGGGGGAGAGGGCTTTCATTGTTCTCATAGGAAGAAGATTGTCCCCTTCTGTTATCTGTCTGGTCTATGGACTGCATTCCACATCTGAGAAGCGATGGCTTATACTAGGTTTGACATTGAAGAAAATTACACCAAGATGATAACACTGTAGGTGAACACAATGAGGGTACAGCTGGATTTAGACCAGACTTACCTTCTAGGGTGACCACATTTCAATTCTGCCATTCAGGGACACTGCAGAGAGAAGAGTGCACCACTAGAGGGAGAATTGCCCACTGACTGTTGTGACAGAAAGAGATGCATGTGGTGGGCTACAAGATAATGTACATCAAGCTCAAAGCATTAGTCTAGCTTTACACTACAACACAAAATGCACTGCAGCTCCCGATTGGTGTCAAGATCAAGGCTAAGTTCTCTAGTGTTTAGAGATATGTCTGGAAGCCATTTTCTTGTAGCCCAGCAGAGGCATCACTTCCTGTCTCAGTAGGCAATGGGCAGTTCTAATTATAGTGTTTAGAACTCTCTACACTGCAGCCTTCATTCCGGGACTTTGTATTGTCCCAGATGGGGGCTGCCCAGGTCAAGGGAAACACACTTAAAATCCGGGACTGTCCTGGGAAATCTGGGACACGTGGTCAGCCTATTACCTTCTGTTTCTGACATATCTGAAGTGGATGCACCGCAGTTCATAGGTTCTTCGTGACTATTCTGGGCACGCACTTCACTTTATGCCAATCACTGGACACTCACAGCAAAATAAATCTTCCCCCAAATGGGGGGAAGTTATCCAGTGGGGGAGGAAAGTGTGTATCTATAGAGGGCATTGTTATATGACTGGGTAATTTGGAAGTAGCCTGATTGCAAGCTTATACAATTCATTTTTATAAATAAACTTATCAAACATATTTTAATTATGACATATAGGTTACATTTTAACTAATATCACACATTAAAGGGATATTAATGTTTCATAATAAAAGCAGCTCTAATTAATCATCATAGTATTTGGACTTCGTTTTATCTTTATTTTATTTTGTAGGCATTAAAAAACATGAAGAACGATAGAAGTCTTATCTCTCAAACCTTTATGGTTTGAGAGATATTCACAAGCAAAGTTTCCCCTCCCGCCCCTTTTACCTAGTGTAAGCCATCTCTTCTCAGATGTGGAATGCAGTCCATAGACCAGACAGATAACAGCAGGGGACAATCTTCTTCCTATGAGAACAATGAAATCCCTTCCCCCTTGACAAGTTTTTCAGGTTTTTCCCTTATCCTAATTGAAGATTGTCCCTCTCTGCAGTCTACCTGGGCACCTCTCTTCTGATCTGGCTGAGCAGTGTTACATCAGTAAAAGGGGCGGGAGGGGGATACTTTATCATTCAATCACTCTTGAACTACAACTCTGACAGAACTGAAATAACACTCTCCAAAGTCCAAATACTATGATGATTAATTAGAGTTGCTTTTATTATGAAACATTTCTATCCCTTTAAAATATACATTTTTAGCCCAAAGGAAAAAAAAAGGTTTCACCAGATATTGAAGTACTCATATTTTTGCAGGACAGATGTAGTAGCATGCCTGTCAATCTGTTGAGGTTGAGCAAAGCTTTGAAGGATGTCTTCTTTATTGATTCACTCTTTGTCCTCAATTATGACACATTACTCGTCCATGTGGTACTTGCAAGTTAATGGTGCATTCTAAAAACAATAAATAAGAAGTAATGAGCAACTACTTACCCAGAAATACTCAACATGATTCAAAACATGACATTAATTCACTAAAAAACTCTGCGTTTCATGCTTTGATCTTTGACCTGTGCTACAAAACCTTGGGTAGCTGGTGTAATAAATGTTATTTATTTTGTTTTTTTTCTGTTTTATGGTTGGTTCCCAAGGGTGAGTCTTTACTTTATTACTGTTTCTTCTACTGTTCAAAAACCATGAGTGTTTTCATGGCTAGCCATGGTACTGTTAGGGTTGCCACCTGGACGGCATTTTACCGGCAAAGCCGGTAATTAGCGCACTGGAGCAGGTGCCAGTATAACTACTATACCAGCAATTGAAAAGACGGTATTTGTGTGCATCTGGGGAGTGAGGTGACTGAGGGGGAAGAGGCAGAGAATATATAAATAATTCGGTCAGCAGTCCCCCGATCATGCGGGCAGTCTCTCTGGCTCCTCCCATCACCCAGCCACACTTGACTACTGCTCGCATATAGAAGGCTGTCATTGGACGTGGGCGTGACAGAGTGGAATACAGTAGAGGGCAAGCTGCCAATTGCAGAATGTGACTATTTGTGGCGCCTGTGTAGGACTACGAGAAAATGGCCACCAAACTGCTTTATAGTTATTAGTATGAAAATAGGTAAAAATACTTTGTTGTGGTTTTCCATTTTGTTGGGTCATGCAATATTGAGTGGTTCTGCCCCTTTTTTGTGGCTCCTCCCTTCTGCAGCTACTCCATTTTGTGGCTCTACCCTCACCGACCCACAACTATGGCCGGTATTTTTTTGAGGAAAAGGTGGCAACCATCGGTACTGTTGCTATTGATACCTTATGAATTACTTTTGCCACTGACACTGCTATGTAAAAAGAAATCTTAGTATTTTTTTCCATAATAAATAGTGTTATACTCTTGATTTCCAGAAGAAGTGAACAATGTATTGCTCTACGATGCATTGTTCAACCTTTTGTCACTCCAAAAAATTAAGTGGGTTGAAAGGGTTAAAGGGATAGTAATATTTCGTTTTCACTTTATTTTATTTTGTAGGCATTAAAAAAACATGAAGAATGATAAAAGTCTTATCTCTCAGATCTTTATGGTTTATGAGATATTCACAAGCAAAGTTTCCCCTCCCGCCCCTTTTACCTAGTGTAAGCCATCTCTTCTCAGATGTGGAATGCAGTCCATAGGCCAGACAGATAACAGCAGGGGACAATCTTCTTCCTATGAGAACAATGAAAGCCCTGCCCCCCTTGACAAGTTTTTCAGGTTTTTCCCTTATCTTAATTGAAGATTGTCCCTCTCTGCAGTCTACCTGGGCACCTCCCTGCTGATCTGGCTGAGCAGTGTTACATCAGTAAAAGGGGCGGGAGGGGGATATTTTATCATTGAATTACTCTGGAACTACAACTCTGACAGAATTGAAATAACACTCTCCAAAGTCCAAATACTATGATGATTAATTAGAGCTGCTTTTATTATGAAACATTACTGTCCCTTTAAGGAGAGGAGCATTCCAAAGTCTATGATACTCACCTGCAGTGACATAAAAAGACTCCGAATTTCTGTTTGCTTTCAAAGCATTGTTAATTAAATTGCTAAAACACACATTGGTAAGGAAAAAACAAGGTGAGTGTAAAATAATATTGATAAATAATTAAAGAAAAATATAATTTCCCCACTCTGTTTAAACACTCAAAGATTACCTAGTTGCCAGCGTTATCACAGTGCCAGGCACTGTGGTCAACACTTGGAACCACACAATTCACCCTTTGAGTGCCGGAGGGGCATGCCCCTCTGGTATTGAAAGGGTTACAAGGACAAAGCCTCCTACTGGATAAAAACATACTTTTCTTAATAAATCCTGCACTGCGGACCTTAAATGTGCTGCTCCCAAGTGGGCCCCAAAACCTTAGAAGAGTAAAGTTAGGGTTTTTTTTTATATTTTTCAGTCCTTTTGTAAATTTCTCTGGGCCCAGTAAATTCAGCAGGGCTCCTCCTACTGTCCTTTTTCTTGCTTTAAAGGGATAGTAATGTTTCATAATAAAAGCAGCTCTAATTAATCATCATAGTATTTGGGCCATGGAGAGTGTTATTTCAATTCTGTCAGAGCTGTAGTTCAAGAGTAAATCAATGATAAAGTATCCCCCTCCCGCCCCTTTTACTGATGTAACACTGTTCAGCCAGAGCAGAAGGGAGGTGCCCAGGTAGACTGCAGAGAGGGACAATCTTCAATTAAGATAAGGGAAAAACCTGAAAAACTTGTCAAGGGGGGCAGGGCTTTCATTGTTCTCATAGGAAGAAGATTGTCCTCTGCTGTTATCTGTCTGGTCTATGAACTGGATTCCACATCTGAGAAGAGATGGCTTACACTAGGTAAAAGGGGCGAGAGGGGAAACTTTGCTTGTGAATATCTCTCAAACCATAAAGTTTTGAGAGATAAGACTTATATCGTTCTTCATGTTTTTTTAATGCCTATATAATAAAATAAAGATAAAATGAAGTATTACTATCCCTTTAAACGTCCCACTGTTGATCAAAGACACACCCACTAAAAAAAATGAGGAGAGCAGCATGAGCTGCTGGTGTTGGGTGGGATTTCATTTGATGACATCACTTAAGAAGGAGGGATTAAGAGAAGGGTTTATCCTACAGTGTTATAGGAGGTTGCAATGTGGGAAATTTGATAAATGGCTTAATATTTGTATGCGAGTAAGAGATTTGAGGGCACAAATAATAACAGGTATTTTATTTGCTTCCTTTAACACGCTACTTTAGTTATCTCCATTTTGTCATAGGTGGCATTGACAGATTAACCCCATGAGGTCAGGAGATGTTTCTGTGACAGGCCTTAGGCCGTTACTGGGAGGCTCTTCTGAGAACCCTGGAACTGTGGGTAAATGGACTGGAATTCAAAGACTAAATCCAGTAGTCAATGGCTGCAAGGAAGCATGCCACCTTCCATTTCAAATATAGGTGGTTGTCTGATTCACCGCTGCAAATCTGAGACAGGCACGACATTTTGGGGGGCAAGGGCTCAAATGAAAGAAAAAGGTCACCTCTCCATAAAATCGGACTGATTAAATTTCTTTTTTGTTAAAAGGGCACGAGAGCACTTTGGACAAAAAGGGCAGGTTCTCAAGCCCCCCTTGGTGTCTATGTGTGCACGTGCCTGGTGACGTGTATTGTATACAATGTAAGTTCGACAGGTAAGCTCTCCTTTCATTGGTTGCCACTTGCCGAGCAACATCATGACATGAGTGACGTTGCTTCAACAAGTAGGCAACCCTGTGATTGGTCGCCACCTGTCTTCAGCTTGTCACTCCAGTTCCCATTGGTTGGGGAACTGGCTCAACAAGATTGAGTTAGTCTGTCGGGTCCGGGTCATTCAATCACACTTTAAATAAAATGGCCCGGGCCTGGATTCGTCACCTGTTCCTTGTCACTCTGATTCCCATTGCTTGGAGATCGGAGCTGCAACATTGGATTGTTTTTTGGTGTCTCTTTGTTCCTTTTGTGTTCCTACTGCATAAAATGTCCCCTATGTCCCCAAAATAAAGTGTTAGTCATTCTGGACTACAAGGGAGTCCTGTGTCTTTATTTACGCATGGTCTACAGGGTCCCATCTGATCCCCACTCATGGATCCTGAGTTCCAGTCTTCCCAGCCCAGCTACCCATCTGTATCCACCTAAAGGAGGGAGAACCCCAGCACGACGGCCCAAGACAACGCCACGTCTTGGGTTCCCGTCACAGTTTCCAATACCTTGCTTCACTTGCCTCTGAGACAGTGGTTTACATCTAGGTGCCATAGCACTTCGGTTTGCCATGGGCACCAGCTAGGGGTGCCCTACTTTTTCCAAGAAGATAGATAAAAATCAAATTCCTAGTGTATAATTACAGACCTTATTATGCATAATATGATCCTTTTGTAATCCTAAGACATTACATATAAAATACCAGGGGTGCCCTGAAAATTCCAGATTGCATTTTAGGGGTAACTTGAATGAAAAGAGATTGAGAACCATTGTGGAGGCACACAGAGGACATTTTACTCTTGTATACGCTGTTACATGATTGCACCTTTCTGCTTCAATGATTCTATCAGAACTACACATATAGAGGATAGTAATATTAAGCCCTAGTTGATTCTCCTATAACGTGGACCATGTAACGTTGTATTACTGTACTTTCCATTTTAGAAACATAGAATTTGTCGGCAGATATAAACCATTCGGTCCATCTAGTCTGCCCATTTTCCTACAGTAAAAACCTCAAACCTTATTTGGTCCTTGGTCTTGTCTTAAGTTAAGGACAGCCTTATGCCTATCCCATGCATGCTTACATCCCCTCACTGTATTAACTTCTACCACTTATGCTGGTAGGCTATTCCACTTATCTACTACCCTCTCAGTGAAGTAAAACTTTCTTACCTTACATCTAAACCTGTGTCCCTCTAGTTTTAGACTATGACCTCTTGTCCTGACAGTTTTACTCCTTTGAAATGTACTTCCCTCCTACACTTTATTGAATCCCTTCATGTATTTGAATGTGTCTATCATATCCCCTCTCTCTCTTCTCTCCTCCAAGCTGTACATGTTAAGATCCTTTAGTCTGTCCGGATATTTCTTGTCCTGTAAACCAGTCACCATTTTAGTAGCCCTTCTCTAAAATCTCTATAGAGTTTCTATATCCATCTGGAGATGGGGTCTCCTGTACTGTACACAATACTCTAGGTGAGGTCTAACTAGAGACCTGTAGAGTGGCATGACCACTTCCCTTTTTCTGCTACTAATGCCCCTAGCTATACAACCCAGTACCCTGCTTGCATTTCCCACTGCTTTATTACATTACCTGCCTACCTTTAAGTCATTAGCTCAACAGTAATTCAGTATTAAAGGATCCCCTCCCTCCCCTTTCCCCTATGTCACACTGCCTCTCTGAGCTGTCCAGATGGAGCGCAGTGAGAGACAATCTTCAGTGAGTATAAGGAAAACCCTGCCCTCCTTCGTCAAGGGACACATGGTTTTTCTTGTAGTTAGAGCATAAAGATTTTCCCTTGCTGCACGCTGTCCGGTCCCAAGACCAGATTCCACATCTGAGGGGAGGGGCATACCTGCCAAGTGTCCCTCTTTAGGAGGTATTAGGGGTCCATACCTCCCAAGTGTCCCTCTTTAGGAGATATTAGGGGTCCATACCTCCCAAGTGTCCCTCTTTAGGAGATATTAGGGGTCCATACCTCCCAAGTGTCCCTCTTTAGGAGATATTAGGGATCCGTACTTTCCAAGTGTTCCTCATTAGGAGATATTAGGGGTACATATCTCCCAAATGTCTCTCTTTAGGAGATATTAGGGGTCCATACCTCCCATGTGCCCCTCTTTAGGAGATATTAGAGGTCCATACTTTCCAAGTGTCCCTCTTTAGGATATATTAGGGGTTCATACCTCCCAATTGTTCCTCTTTAGGAGATATTAGAGGTCCATACCTCCCAAGTGTCCCTCTTTAGGAGATATTAGGGGTCTATACTTCCCAAGTGTCTCTCTTTAGGAGATATTAGGGGTCCACACCTCCCAAGTTTGCCTCTTTAGGAGGGGTAGTCCCTCTTTGAGACACAGTTACCTCTATCCCACCCTGGTGTCCCTGTGTTTAGGAGATCAGACTGTGTGGTGTGTATATAAGTGTATCACCCTGGTGTCCCTGTGTTTAGGAGATCAGACTGTGTGGTGTGTATAGAAGTGTATCACCCTGATGTCCCTGTGTTTAGGAGATCAGACTGTGTGGTGTGTATAGAAGTGTATCACTCTGGTGTCCCTGTGTTTAGGAGATCAGACTGTGTGGTTGCATAGAAGTGTATCACCCTGGTGTCCCTGTGTTTAGGAGATCAGACCGTGTGGTGTGTATAGAAGTGTATCACCCTGGTGTCCCTGTGTTTAGGAGATCAGACCGTGTGGTGTGTATAGAAGTGTATCACCCTGGTGTCCCTGTGTTTAGGAGATCAGACTGTGTGGTGTGTATAGAAGTGTATCACCCTGGTGTCCCTGTTGTATATAAGTGTATCACCCTGGTGTCCCTGTGTTTAGGAGATCAGACTGTGTGGTGTGTGTATAAGTGTATCACCCTGGTGTCCCTGTGTTTAGGAGATCAGACTGTGTGGTGTGTATATAAGTGTATCACCCTGGTGTCCCTGTGTTTAGGAGATCAGACTGTGTGGTGTGTATATAAGTGTATCACCCTGGTGTCCCTGTGTTTAGGAGATCAGACTGTGTGGTGTGTATAAGTGTATCACCCTGGTGTCCCTGTGTTTAGGAGATCAGACTGTGTGGTGTGTATATAAGTGTATCACCCTGGTGTCCCTGTGTTTAGGAGATCAGACTGTGTGGTGTGTATAGAAGTGTATCATCCTGGTGTCCCTGTGTGTAGGAGATCAGACTGTGTGGTGTGTATAGAAGTGTATCACCCTGGTGTCCCTGTGTTTAGGAGATCAGACTGTGTGGTGTGTATATAAGTGTATCGCGTTAACTGAACAGCAATAAAACTCACATTAATGTTTGTTCAAACTTCACTATGTGTGTTTATAAATTTGTCTGTGTAAATAAGACACTTTGGATTTACCCTAAGTCATTTATTTAGGTACACAAAGAGGCATCAGTAGGTCGTGAATTAACCTAAAAATTCGCAATAACGCCCTGCCCACCAGCCACACCCCCAGCAACACCACCTAAAACCAAACGTGTCCCTCTTTGGCCATTTGAAATGTTGGGAGGTATGGATGTGGCATATAGGAGGTAAAATGATCCTTTAGCACTGAGTTACTGTTGAACTACAAAATGGACAATATAGAAACACAGCGTTAAATGGCCCGTGTGATAGGAGGATCAATTAGAGCTGCATTTTTCTCAGGTACTACTATCCCTTTAATAGACAACTATCATGAAGATAATCTCAGTGGTCTATTATCAGTTAATGCTGACAATGCACAGCAAAACAGGAGAGATCTGGTGAGTTATGAGCTATGGGAACCCTGTTTCCATAATTCACAGTGGTTTAAAATGGTCTTTTATTGACCCTACACTGCTCCTTTAAATAAACCCGTATTTGATTATGTCTGCTGTTTTTTCTTTAATAAAGAATAATCTGCTGGGTAAAGATGATTTGTGATGCTGTAAAGTGGGCAGCCGCCTGTGTGGATAATTCTATTAGGTACAGATAAACCATGCACGGCGTGCGCGAGCCGATGACAAGATCGCTTTGAACTGCATCTGTATCAGGGCCCCAGATGGGTGTTATTCAGTTAAAATCATGTTACGAAGAGTCGTTATTAAATTGTGCTTCTTAACTCTTTCAGTGCCAGAGGGTTGCGCAACTAACTCCGAAGCAAGGTGGCTGATGGACTAAGATTAACTGGCGCTATTCTGGAACAAATACAAATTCCCCACATCTCCATTGATTTAAATGGGTCTTTTAACCCCTTGAATGCTAGAGACATCTCAAATGCATTGCTTTGCAATGAGTTGGAAACCTCTCTAGCATTCAAAAGGTTAAAACGCTGTTTAAAGGACTCTGTGCTAACATAAGCCTTGTTGTAATAGACCCTAAGATGGCCAGATACCCCTTTAACCCTTTGAGTGTCAGAGGAGAAGTACCCCTCTTGCATACCAAGAGTTAAATGCAGGTTGCTTATGAAAAACACACACTGAAGGGATGCACTGATTCCTGGGATAGTAATCAGAGGGATAACTAGAAGCCACCGGGCCCCGGTGCAAGAATTGCCATGAGCCCCCCTTCATCTCCACATTGCTCCTTCCACAATGCCCCCTTCATCTCCACATTGCCCCTTCCACAATGCCCCCTTCATCTCCACATTGCCCCTTCCACAATGCCCCCATCTCCACTTCATCTCCACATTGCCCCTTTCACAATGCCCCCTTCATCTCCTTAATGCCCCCATCTCCAGTTCATCTCCACATTTCCCCTTCCACAATGCCCCCATCTTCACATTTCCCCTTCATCTCCACATTTCACCTTCATCTCCACAATGCCCCTTCCACAATACCCCTGCCCCTACCTCCAGTCCCTGGTGGTCTAGCGGTCTGGCTTGACAGATCTGTGCCTCCTTTGGCACAGATCTGTAGACCTGAGGCTACCGAGTGCCGCTCTAGTAATGCAGAGGCTGCGAGATGATGTCATCTCCCAGCGCTCTGTATTACTAGAGCGGCGCGCCGAGTGGGAGATCAGCTAAGCGACTGCTGCGGGCGAGGGGGTCGCAGTGGGCAACTGGGCCCCTGAAGTGACGGGCCTGTCGCAGGGGCGACCCCTGCGACCCCTATTGTTACGCCACTGATAGTAATACATAAAAAGTAATATATATATAGATATATATGTTGCAGGGTTAACTTTTTTAGGTGCAGTATCACAGTGACCTGAGATTGTACAGTGGCGCTGTTACTACACCATCCTACGAACAACTCTGGTCAGCTGACCATAAATCTCCATAGGATGGTGTAGCAATAGCGCCACTGTACAATTTCAGGCCACTGAGATACTGCACTTAAGAAAATTCAAGTTTGAATTGTAATAACTTTTGAATAAAACACCTTTCAGCAGTGGGAGTACCTTTGTTTTACTCAGGGACATAAATTATACAACTTTTTTTTTTTTTTTAACTGGTCATCTGAATAAACCCACACGTTTCCTTAATCTGAACAGAAAATACTATTGACCACTATGAATCAGTTCTTTGTGGAATTAATTTTTATTTTTTGTCCATGCAGGCAGAGATATTTATTTGTTCAAGGACTCCTAGGGGGAAGATTCACTACGCGGTTATAAAGAGGTGATAAAGTGGAGATGACTTCTCTGGTAATATCACTTCTCCAATTCCTATGTTATTCTATAGAACCTCTGCACTAAGATCTCCAAAGTTCTAGAGATCTTAGTGCATTGGCTCCATAGAATAACATAGGAACTGGAGAAATGATATCACTGGAAAATTAATCTCCACTTTATCACCTCTTTATCACAGCATAGTGAATCTCCCCCTTAGAAATCAAACTCCTACCACTGAATGCTTCCTCAGACTTCAGTTGGAGGAGTTTGGCTACTAGGAACCCTGCAAAATGAATAACGTGCATGTAACGAAAACCCTGGACACCGTGCTGTCCTGGGCCATCGTTCTGGGTTTCTCCCTCCTGGATGTGGCTACAAGTGGGTAGCCTGGCCGGTAAAGCTGGATACCTGGCTGGAACACTGGAACATAAGGCTCCTGAATGGGGGTCAGACGGGATCCTTTAAACCATCCAGTAATGTAGACACAGGATCCTTCTCTGTTCAAGTCCCAAACAACTTCTAACTTTATTGTGAAAAGTCAACTCTTTTATACAGACATCACCAAGGGACTGGATGCAAAGGGAACACTGGGGAGCAGTGGTGCAATGGGAAGTACAACTGTCAAAGAGACAATGGCATAGGTGACGACATGATACTATGGGCACAAAAGGAGATAAACATAAGACAAAGAGACTGTACACAAGGCCAGCATCTTTACATAATTTAATCTTGCCACTCCAGTTCCTAGCCAATAGGAATTGGAGTGACAAGCAACAACCAACCAATCAGGACCCGGACAATTGTTCTCCCTAGGAGATGGAATTACTCAGGTCTGACAAATAACACAATTAACTTTTTAACATGGGGGCAGTAGGCAACCAATCAGGAAGCCGCCTACTCTGTTCAGTACAGTAGGCGGCCAATCAGAAGGCCGCCTACTTTCCAAAGGGAAGACGGCACTTCGTTTAGCTGAAAACTCAGTCTTTTGAATAATGTTTCTTGTGAGGCCTGACAAGACCTCCGTGTAAAGGCCTATGGTCCGTTACAGTGCAGATGTATCGGTCAGAGATGCTCAGCTAGACTTATGATCCTGCAAAGGTATACAAACAGCTCACTAGGCCTTTGACCTACACCAAAGTTCAGTCTCTTTCAGCTTACAACTGCCATACACATCGAAGAAATATTCTGAAGCATATTGGTCCTGCCCAAAGACCAGTCCAGCCACAAAATGCCAGATGATGCCACTCTGAACAAGAGAAGCAGCCAACCCCAGATGTACATTTCATCCTTATTAAGCCACCTCAATGAGGTGCAGTAGATACCTCTAGGTGTCTGTGTGCAAGAGGTCCAGGTCTGGCTCCCCCTATTACTCTTACAGTGACCAACCCAAAGAGCAACTTACATGTGCAATAGTAGGATATTTTCTCGCTGTGTACAGCACTAGTGAGCTAAAAGATATATTTGTAACAACTGTAACCTTGAAGCAAGGTGGACAAGACATACCATTTTCAAAAGGTGACAACTAGATGCGTGAAATCAATTTGAGTCCATGATATGAAGGCCCGGATTTACATCCCAGACAAGGCACTCTAGGCAGTCCAGCTCAACCCATGCCCATACCCCCATTCCTCATAAGGCTCAACCCACAGTCCATTCTGCTGTTTCATGGCACAGAAATTACGTTTGGTCTATAAAAAAGCAAGGACAAACACTCATTCCCTTGGATGGTAGAAAGATCTCTAAAGTAATGCATTGGAGTTGTCTCTAGAATCCAGGGGTTTCAATAATAACCTGTAAAGGGGTATATCAACTGGTGCAAGGACACTGAGATTCAGAATGTAAGTATGGTCAGCATGGCTGAGTCACCCCTCACAATATGGAGCTCTAGGGAATTCCAGACCTTATGATATCCTTGGAGATGTCAACCACAATCAGGCCCTAAAATGTAAGATTTCTAAAAAAAAAGACATCAGCTGCACTCAAGGTGTTTATGGTACCTTAACTGAAAGATATTTTTTTTGCTTTGGGACTGGTAGTAGGAAGGGGGGAGGGTTGTATAGAAGGTGCTATCCCCCTCATTTCCATTTAGGTGACCATTAGTTATGATGGTATTGCTGAGTGATCACAAGAAAACCCCAGCAAGGATACTATCATGGGTACATTTGCCTGAAAGAGGAGATTCCCCTCCATCAGTCAACTAAAATATCATATCAGGAACAAACAGGGGGTTGAGAACAGGGCTCTTTAACAGTTAATCTCCCCTTTAATTCCTATGTTACTGCGATTTTTGTGTCTTCCAGAGTGATCACAAGATGACCCAGCAAAACACAATATAATTATTATTGCCTCAAAAAGTGCTCAAGTCACATATACAAGTAAATTTCCGTGTGATTTATATGAGATTTGGATATGAGTATCATGCATTTTAAATGCGTGTTGAATTGAATGATAGTCTGCTTTTACGCCCATAACGCTTTTCAATCTTAACATCTCACAATAATCACGTTAACATGCAATATTCAGTGGGATGCCCTAAAATCAATACAAATTGCATCAAGTTGTGAAAAGTCACTGTTGGTCCTAAAGTTGTATTATCTTCTGTCATGTGCTGTATCTTTTATTAGTGTGATCATGAACAGTCCCATATGACACAATAATAATTTTATGCAGATTTTTTCATGCGTTCAAATGATTGTGATTTAGTCGCCAGTGTGAATGAAGCCTCAGTGTTTTTCGTTCTCAGTGTCCATATCTCTTTTGTTTTTATTCAAACTATAGGAAATGGTATCCCAGAAGTTATCTCCTGTTCTCCTTAGGGGAGATTCACTAAGCGGTGATAAAGAGGCAATAAATGGAGATATCTTCTTCAGTGATATCAGTCCTCCAATTCCTGTTACTCTATGGAGCCTATTCACTAAGATTTCTTCAGCTTTGGAGATCTTAGTGAATAGGCTCCATAGAATAACATAGGAACTGGAGAAGTGATATCACTGGAGAAATCATCTCCACTTTATCACCTCTTTATCTCCCCTTAGTGACTCCCCCCCTTGTGTCAAGAGGGAGCCATTTGCACTTCACTGACAAGGCCCACTAAAGACCAAAACATACATCTGCAGTTTTCCTGGTTCTTACAGAGAAGATTTGCCTGACATTTTGGTGCTGAGCACATGACCAGATTGATTTAAATATGGAGACTTCTTCTTTGCCATATCCGTGAACTTTCTTCTTTGAAGCTCCCACAGAGGGCTCATGGGCTGAGAAATGGAGTGTCTAAATGATGAGAACCATGGCATAAAGTGGGTTGGGTTATAATTTGAGAGAAGAAAAGGGTGGGAAATGGGAGGAACAGGATGGGTAGTAGACAGAATGATGAGAAGCTGGACATTCACCAAAACTAGAGAATCAGCCACTGTCCCCGGACCCCTGGGAATTTTTTTTTTGTTGTGAAAGTATTTTATCAGGAAGAAAACACTGAGATATCTCTAATTTTCAAGTATGGCCAGGAGAGGAAAAAAGAAGAAACAAAGAGGCGCTTCCTCGTGTGATATCGTCTATAGAAAGATGACTGCACCTCACCACCACCTTTAAAGTGATACTCACATACGACAATGCTGGAAGAACACTTGTGTGCAAACCAGCAAAATGAGCTTAGGGATTGATAAAGCTGTCCCTCATACAGCTAAATGGCACGATCTTCGGCTGCTCCCCAAACAATCCTCCACTCACGAAGGGCCAGACATGCAAAACAGAAAACAAGACAGGAGGCGCCAAATAGTGCCCTATCAAAACTAGTGTAATCTCAATGGATAAGAAATGGTAATACACTCACATGTATAAATCGCTATGTAAACAATACACAGCAATATAGCATACAGGGAAATCTTACCGTCCCTGTTCGGAATCTCCAAGATCTCTCCAATAATCCGGATGATTCCAAAGTAATGGGGATAAATCCACCGTAGTGAGGATTCAAGGATTCTCGTCCTTCTCCAAAACCTCAATAATACATCCAAAATATAAAAAAAATATAAAAAAATAAAAATAAAAAATAGTATCACAATTGTTTGTTAAACTTGCTATTACTGATGAAGCAGCGCAAAGCGCAGCGAAACGTTTATTAGCAAGATTATTGGTTTTATTAAATTATATTTTTTCTACCGGATGAGTATTTTGGAGCATATTGTTTATTTTTTATTTTTTTTATATTTTTTTTATATTTTGGATGTATTATTGAGGTTTTGGAGAAGGACGAGAATCCTTGAATCCTCACTACGGTGGATTTATCCCCATTACTTTGGAATCATCCGGATTATTGGAGAGATCTTGGAGATGCTGAACAGGGAAGGTAAGATTTCCCTGTATGCTATATTGCTGTGTATTGTTTACATAGCGATTTATACATGTGAGTGTATTACCATTTCTTATCCATTGAGATTATACTAGTTTTGATAGGGCACTATTTGGCGCCTCCTGTCTTGTTTTCTGTTTTGCAAGTATGGCCAGGACTCATTAAATCTACCTCAGAAGGGTGAAAGGCTGAGCTGACTTTGCCGGGACTAGAACCTACAACCTTGTGGAGGAACAGATTCTACAGTTGGTGCATTAACCAGCTGAGCCATCTCACCAGCAATGAACTTTAAAAACCAGAGTCTCCATGACCCACGTATGGTAATCGCAGAAGGGCGTGAGAGACGTGGACAGCCTTTGAGTGGGCACTGACCCTAGAATAAACTGCTAAGGAACATGTTCAAAAGTGGAGGAATTCTGAGGCAAGCCACCTGCTCCAGGGTGAGAAATGGATTGCCTCATTAATTTAAATAGTGCATTTATCCTCTTGAAAGCCAGGTAGGTCACCAGTACTTTGCATAACAGTGTGTTGAAGACCTTGATAACATTCAAAGTGTCTAGAGCCCAATTTAAATCAAAGGCAATTTGGTGACTGTGTATTTGTCATCTCTACTGCAGCTGATTTTCTCCACAATTCCTCCCGTTCCTCTGAATGCATCCTCCACACTGTGTTCATAAGCTGCGTTCTATTCTTCCTTTTGGGTAAGATGTGTAACAGTAGGTTTGGGAACGTCATAAAATATTCAGCTCCTCGCTGAAGCTCTCTTTTACTATGCACAGTGTGCTGTCTTATTTTTTTAATGCACACGTAAATTATTTCGCCAATAAATTATTTGTGATGAGAGCTGTCTTCCACATTTGTTTCCAACACATTCTGAGATGCTGTGTACCAGCTCTGGACAGTGAAAAGTGCCAGACAGAATGCCCCTTGGTACTGCCAACTCTGCAATGCCTGCAAATGTCATGTGTATATATCTGGATATTTATTTAACCCTTGGCTGCTAGAGTGGTGAGCTCAGTTTCATATCCTAAAGTACAAGCATACCTTTTCAGGGTTTGCTCCAAATCTCAGGGAGAGACAAATTCTCAAAGTGAAAGAGTCCTGTGTTAAAGCGGAACTAACACAGCTAACAAACGTCGTCTGTATTAATTCCCTATCTGGCGACTAGCTGCTTAGTAGCGCTAGTCGCCAGAATAATTATCTCTTCATGGAGAAATTTGAAGTGATCCTCGGCTGACAGGCAGGATGGAGCGCGGACATCTTGCCCTAGTGACGTCCGTGCGCCTGCGCTGTCAGTCCCTTCTGGAGCCGAATGGCTCCTAGCAACGCCTCCTACAGCCGTCTGGGACTGACAGAGCAGGCACGCGAACGTCACTAGGGCAAGATGTCCGCGCTCCGTCCTGCCTGTTAGCCGAGGATCACTTCAAATTTCTTCATGAAGAGGTAATAATTCTGCCGACTAGCGCTACTAAGCAGCTAGTCGCTAGTGACGTCCACGTGCCTGCTCTGTCAGTCCCAGACGGCTGTAGGAGGCTTTGCTAGGAACCATTCGGCTCCGTAAGGGACTGACAGCGCAGGTGCGCGGACGTCACTAGGGCAATATGTCCTCGCTCCGTCCTACCTGTCAGCCGAGGATCACTTCAAATTTCTCCATGAAGAGGTAATAATTCTGGCGACTAGCGCTATTAAGCAGCTAGTCGCTAGATAGGGAATTATTAAAGACAACGTTTGTTAGCGGTGTTAGTTCCGCTTTAACTCCTATATGATCTGCCCCAATGAGTTGCATCTTTAGTCTCTAAACCAGTGATTCTCAACTAGGGTGCCCGTGGCACTTTGATGTGCCACAGACATCAACTTAGGGCGCCCCATGTTTTCTATGAAGACTAACAAAAATGGACTTTTAAATAAAGATTTATAGAAACCGTTCTGCACATTATGTTTCCTTTTGTTATTCTGATTGTAAGACCTAATAATAACTGTATATTTATGCATTGTACCTTCATTATGCCCTTGATAAAGTACATTAAATATGTTAGGGGTGCCCCGAATGTTCTATATTACATGTAAAGGGTGCCCCGAAAAAAAAAAGATTGAGGACCACTGCTCTAAACTGATGACATTTGTACCAGAATGGCATTGGGAGAATTCCTGCTTGTCTTGTGTGTGTTCAGATGTGGATATCTCTGAGTTATGGTATGTTATAGGTAGATTGAGGACTGAGGGGAGAACTACTGGGTGTCAACAAACAGGTACATATCCCCTATAATCTACCTTATGGGCATACCTAGGGGCTGTCCGCATCTACCCTTGAGACTTCGGGGTTTTTTTTATTAATTTCTGGGTCTCCAGGCACAGAGGCTGTTCCTCCAACGGTGGTCTTTAGTGTCCACTAAAACTCTGCCCACTTCTCCTCCTTACCACCCTGTTCTTCTCACTTCCTGCCCACTTCTCCTCCTTCCCACTCTGTTCCTCCCACTTCCCACCTACTTCTCGTTCTTCCCAGCTGGTTTGTCCCACTTCCCGCCTACTTCTCCCCTTCCTTCCCTGCTCCTCCTACTTCCTGCCCACTTCTCATCCTTCCCACCCTTTTCCTCCCACTTCCCTCCTACTTCTTGTCCTTCCCAGCCGGTTCGTTCCACTTCCTGCCTATTTCTCCTCCTTCTCTCCCTGATCCTCCTACTTCCTGCCCACTTCTCCTCCTTCCCATTTTGTTCCTCCCACTTCCCGCCTACTTCTCCTCCTTCCCACACTGTTCCTCCCACTCCCTGCCTACTTCTCCTCCTCCCCACCCTATTCCTCCCACTTCTCATCCTTCCCTCCCTGTTCCTCCCACTTTCCACCTACTTATCCTCTTTCCCACCCAATTTGTCCCACTTCTCCTCCTTCCCACCCTGTTCCTCCCACTTTCCACCTACTTCTCCTCCTTCCCACCCTATTCGTCCCACTTCTCCTCCTTCCCACCCTGTTCCTCCCACTTCCCACCTACTTCTTTTCCTTCCCTCCCTGTTCCTCCCACTTACCACTCACATCTTCTCCTTCTCAGCCAGTTCTTCTAACTTCCCATCCACTTCTCCTTCCCACCCTGTTTCTCCCATTTCTGCCCACTTCTCCTCCTTCCCACACTGTTCTAGCCACTTCCCACCTACTTTCCGCCCACTTTATCACATAAGGATGATAAGCCCCACCCACAAGTCCCACCCCAGTTATGATGCAAATCACGTCATTTTCATCCCCCCTGGTTGCAGCACATGAGCCCTCTCAGGGGTCTCAAAAATATAAAGTTTCCAGATATACTTGTGGGGATCTCTCCCTGTTAATATTTTAAAGATCTCAGGGTCCGCTCATTCTGAAAGTTTCCGGGTATGAGTACGAATACCTCCCCTAGTGGTATAACTAGTCATTGCAGGGCCCCTAATACACAAATATTTTCACATATTTATGCCTCTATTTTCACAGAGGCATACATAGATCCTCTTTTACTTTAACCTGTTACACTTGGAGATTTATGGTCCTGAGACCAGAGCTGTCCATAGGATCGTGTAGCAACAGCGCCACTGTACAATTTCAGGCCACTGTGATATTGCACCTAAAAAATTCAACTTTGAAAATTAATAACTTTTGAATGAAATATCTCTCAGCAGTGGGAGTACTCTGGTTTTACTCAGGGGGATAAACCCTACAACATATTTTTTTTTACATTTTAGGTATTACTATCCCTTTAAGACTAGAGAAAAGGAGCTTTTGACTAAAACAAAGGCAGGGATTGTTTTTACAGTAAGTACGGTAAGGTTTTAGAATTCTTTGCCTTGAGATGTTGTGCTTCCAGATACTGTAACTGATTTCAGAAAAGCAATGGATACCTATCTAGCACAGAACAATATTGAGAATTCTGACAGATGGCTTCATTGCAGATAGGATGTTGATCCAGGGAAATATCTGACTGCCATTTGGACTCAGGAGCTAATTTTTTTTTACACACTTGAGGCTAAATTGGAAATGGCTTCAGTGTTTTTTTTTTGTTTTTTTTTGTCATCCTCTGGATCAACAGGGGTGATCTGGCACGGGCTGGCCTTGATGGATGCATGTCTTTTTTCAGCCTCGGCAACTATGTTACTCCCTTTTTGACTTCTCTAAATTTTTGTGTTAAAGGGATAGTAATACCTAAAATGTAAAAAAAAATATGTTGTAGGGTTTATCCCCCTGAGTAAAACAGGAGTACTCCCACTGCTGAAAGATGTTTCATTCAAAAGTTATTAATTTTCAAAGCTGAATTTTTTAGGTGCAATATCACAGTGGCCTGAAATTTTACAGTGGCGCTGTTGCTACACCATCCTATGGAGATTTATGGTCCTGAGACCAGAGCTGTCCATAGGATCGTGTAGCAACAGCGCCACTGTACAATTTCAGGTCACTGTGATATTGCACCTAAAAAATTCAACTTTGAAAATTAATAACTTTTGAATGAAACACCTTTCAGCAGTGGGAGTACTCTTGTTTTACTCAGGGGGATAAACCATACAACATATTTTTTTTTACATTTTAGGTATTACTATCCCTTTAAAACCTGGAATTAAAGGGATAGTAATGTTTCACAAAAAAAAAAAAAAAAATCAGCTCCAATTAATCATCATAGTTTTTGTGCCATGGAGAGTGTTATTTCAATACTGTCAGAGTTGTAGTTCAAGAGTAATTGAATTATAAAGTATCCCCCCTCCTGCCCCTTTTACCTAGTGTAACACTACTCACCTCAGAGCAGCAAGACTGTCCGGATGGATCACAGAGAGGGACAATCTTCAGTGAGCATAAGGGAAAAACCTGTCAAGGGGGGCAGGGTTTTCCTTATGATTACAGTAAGAAGATTGCCCCTTGCTGTGATCTGTCCAGTCAAGAGACCAGATTCCACATCTGAGGGGAGGTGACTTACACTAGGTAAAAGGGGTGGGAGGGGGATACTTTATCATTCAATTACTCTTGAACTACAAGTCTGACAGTACTGAAATAACGCTCTCCATGGCCCAAATACTATGATGATTAATCGGAGCTGTTGTTTTTATGAAACATTACTATTACTTTAAAATGGATTCAATTAGGATTTGTATTGTCACTGTTCCACATAAGAAAAAATTCTCCCCCTGGGACTGGGGGGAGAGGGTCGCACCCTGGTAGGACGAATTACACTAAACCCACAGCCAAAGTTACACTGGAATGGTTTAACCCTCTGAGTGCTAGAGATGTATCTAGTGCATTGCACCACAATGTGATGGATACTTCTCTAGCACTCAAAGGGTGAAAAAACAAGAACCGGAATGCCTTAGAATTACTCCGTTAATGGAAAGGTGTTTTATTCAAAAGTTATTACAGCTCAAACTTGAATAATTTTGGTGCAATATCTCAGTGGCCTGAAATTGTACAGTGGTGCTGTTGCTGCACCATCCTATGTAGATTTATAGCTGTCCACAGCATGGTGTAGCAACAGCGCCACTGTACAATTTCAGGCCACTGAGATATTGCACCTACAAACAAAACACCTTTCTGCAGCGAGAGTTCCCTGGTTTTACTCAGGAGGAGATAAACACTACAACATATTTCTATTTTTACATTTGAACCCTTTGCATCCCAGAGGGGGTACAACAATGCAATGCATTGTGTACCCCTCTGGCACGCAAAGGGTTAAGTATTTTATTTATTCATATAGAAAATGTTTTACCGGGAAGAATACATTGAGATTTCTCTCATTTTCAGGTATGTCCTGGAGAGTTTTCAGTAAAGGGTTACATATATAAACAAATAGAGAAACATTATATGTGACATACACATAAAAATATACATATATATTAAATATTAAAATTATATACAGTTACATACTGTTTTTAGATATAAATTTACTTTTAAGGATTTTAGATTGGGAGCAGATCTGATTATTTCAGGCAGATTGTTCCAGGCTTTCAGAGCTCTGAAGGAGAAGGCAGATTCTTCCTTGTATTGTGGTATAAGCAGTTTGTTGTTAGAAGTGGAGTGGAGGTTACAATTAGTATTAAAGGGATAGTAATACTTTGTTTTAACTTTATTTTATTTTGTAGGCATTAAAAAAACATGAAGAATGATATAAGTCTTATCTCTCAAACCTTTATGGTTTGAGAGATATTCACAAGCAAAGTTCCCCTCCCGCCCCTTTTACCTAGTGTAAGCCATCTCTTCTCAGATGTGAGTCTGGTTGTATGACAGTACAGATAACAGAAGGGGACAATTTTCTTTGTATGAAAACAATGAAAGCCCTTCCCCCCTTGACAAGTTTTTCAGCTTTTTCCATTATCTTAATTGAAGATTGTCCCTCTCTGCAGTCTACCTGGGCACCTCCCTTCTGATCTGGTTGAACAGGGGGGGGGATACTTTGTTTGTGAATATCTCTTAAACCATAAAGGTTTGAGAGATAAGACTTATATCATTCTTCATGTTTTTTTAATGCCTACAAAATAAAATAAAGTTAAAATGAAGTATTACTATCCCTTTAATATCCCTTTAAACTTTGGAATGCAATGCACTGGATACATCTCTGGCACTCAAAAAACCTCAATCTCATTGAGAATTTGCATCAAGACTTGAAAATTGCTACTCACCAAAGGTCTCCATCCGGCCTGACAGAGCTTGAACAATTTTTCCTAGAAGAACAGGCCAAAATTGCAGGATCCAGACAAGCAACTTGGAAGAGAATAACGACTGAAGACTCTAACTGCTGCCAAAGGTGTTTTTCCCAAGTATTGACTCAGGAAGGTGAATACTTATGTAACAAACAGATGTCTGTTGTTGTTTTTATTTTTTTATTTAAATAGCCTTTGTGTCACAACAAAAAAATAGTGTTAAGTATGTTGTGTAAATCAAATGGTTGGAGACTTTCCTAGCACCCAAGGGTTAAAAACAATACCTAGCTTAGTAAATAAACAAGACTACATTACGAACTGAAGCCTTTTATAATGTTGCATTCATTATTTTTTCAATAAAATGTTCATACCATTAAACATTGCTTTGTAAGTCCCAGACTTGGGATTTTGATGAATGTGTTGGACTTGGGCTGTTGCACGGATCAATTAACCAACAGTAGATTTGGAGTAATAACCTTCAGGCAATGCTAATACGCAATCACATTTTTGCTTTTTGATCCATACAACATGTATAAAGGTCTATTGACTTAAAATAAAAACATGTTTATAAATATATATTTGTCAAGGAAAAATGCAGTGTTTGCTATGAGGAGGTAGGAACTCGATACAGACTGACACTGAAATCACTATACACAAGAACCCTTAGCAGAGGCGTAACTAGAAGCCACCGGGCCCTGGTGCAAGAATTGCCATGGGCCCCCCCGACCACATTGCCCCTTCCACAATGCCCCTTCCACAATGTCCCCTTCATCTCCACATTGCCCCCTTCATCTCCACATTGCCCCCTTCATCTCCACATTGCCCCTTCCACAATGCCCCCCCTTCATCTCAACATTTTCCCTTCCACATTGCCCTCTTCATCTCCACATTTCCCCCTTCATCTCCACAATGCCCCCTTCATCTCCACATTGCCCCCTTCATCTCCACAATGCCCCCTTCATCTCCACATTGCCCCCTTCATCTCCACAATGCCCCCTTCATCTCCACAATGCCCCCTTCATCTCCACATTGCCCCCTTCATCTCCACAATGCCCCCTTCATCTCCACATTGCCCCCTTCATCTCCACAATGCCCCCTTCATCTCCACATTGCCCCCTTCATCTCCACAATGCCCCCCCTTCATCTCCACATTTTCCCTTCCACAATGTCCCCTTCATCTCCACAATGCCCCCTTCATCTCCACATTGCCCCTTCCACAATGCCCCCTTCATCTCCACATTTTCCGTTCCACAATGCCCCCTTCATCTCCACATTGCCCCTTCCACAATGCCCCCTTCATCTCCACATTGCCCCCTTCATCTACACAATGCCCCCTTCATCTCCACAATGCCCCTTCCACAATGCCCCCCCTTCATCTCCACATTTTACCTTCCACAATGCCCCCTTCATCTCCACATTGCCCCTTCCACAATGCCCCCTTCATCTCCACATTGCCCCCTTCATCTCCACAATGCCCCCTTCATCTCCACAATGCCCCTTCCACAATGCCCCCCCTTCATCTCCACATTTTCCCTTCCACAATGCCCCCTTCATCTCCACAATGCCCCTTCCACAATGCCCCCCTTCATCTCCACATTTTCCCTTCCAAAATGCCCCCCTTCATCTCCACAATGCCCCCATCTTCACATTTCCCCTTTATCTTAACATTACCCCTACCTCCAGTCCTGGTGGTCTAGCGGCACAGATCTCTGTAACTGGAGCTCCCGCGCGCCACTCTAGTAATGCTGAGGCTGGGAGATGATGTCATCTCCCAGTGCTCTGTATTACTAGAGCGGCGCGCCAGTGGGAGATCAGCTGAGGACTGCTGCGGGCGAGGGGGTCGCAGGGGGCGGCCAGGCCCCTTGAGTGACGGGCTCGGTCGCAGGTGCGACCCCTATTGTTACGCCACTGACCCTTAGATACAATGCAGGATATCTAGATAGATAGATAGATAGACAGATAGATAGATAGATACAAAAGACATTCACAGCAACACTCACAGGACTTATCAAATATTTTCAATAATTTATTGTCAATGTTTCGGTCACAAAATCTGGCCTTTCTCCAGACAAGCAAAATAGTGAACAGAGGTGCCTTAAAAACTTTAGTGTCCAAAGTCTTGGTGCCACATAGTCATCTCTGATCCATGATTACTTGACTGAGATATTGTTGTTTTGTGTGTGTATATATATATATATATATATATATATATATATATACATCTACCTGGCTGAAGCATTGTGCAGTTCACATACATTTACTTTACTCAGGATTACTACACTTTTTCTCAATTAAACTTTTCTGTTTAATACTATGGGAAATTTATTAATTATAGAGCTTTTCTTGGTGACTAAAATAAGGGTTTTTCAACTGGTGGGAATTTTTTAATTTAAAATGCATTATATCTCAAGTGAATCTATCTATCTATCTATCTATCTATCTATCTATCTATCTATCTATCTATCTCATATCTATCTATCTATCTATTTCATATCTATCTATCTATCTATCTCTCTATCTATCTATCTATCTATCTATCTCATATCTATCTATCTATCTATCTATCTATCTCATATCTATCTATCTATCTATCTATCTCATATCTATCTATCTATCTATCTATCTATCTATCTCTCTATCTATCTCATATCTATCTATCTATCTATCTATCTATCTATCTATCTATCTATCTCATATCTATCTATCTATCTATCTCATATCTATCTGTCTATCTATCTATCTATCTATCTATTTCATATCTATCTATCTATCTCATATCTATCTGTCTATCTATCTATCTATCTATCTATCTATCTATCTATCTTGTATCTATCTATCTATCTATCTATCTATCTATCTATCTATCTGATATATATATTTCTGTCTATCTATCTATTTATCTGTCTATCTCACATCTATCTATCTATCTATCTATCTATCTATCTATCTATCTATCTATCCCATATCTATCTATCTATCTCATATCTATCTATCTATCTATCTATCTATCTATCTATCTATCTATCTATCTATCTCATATCTATCCTTTTATACTATTATAATCACTTACTAGGGAGAGTTGGAGCCTATGACTCATGTTACCTCTGATTAACCCTTTGAGTGCAACGGAGGTATCCAACACATTCCACTGCACTGCTCTGGATATTAGATTTCTCTCTGGCATACAAAGGGTTAAAAATATAGAAGTTTGACTTGCAAACCTACAGGCATTGAGAGTCCCCCCGTTTTAAATCTGGAAACGTTCTGTAACACATATTCCATAAAGAAAAGTTTGCTGATCATTTACAGAAACTGTTTCATATTTACTGTCCATTGTATGTTGTTCTTTATGTTGCGTCATGCGGATCAGGAACACTGTCCATCCCAGCTTGCTGTGTCGTCCCATAAAGACATACACAGAGATTAGACACTGGAATCATTTTCTGTGCTCATTTTTAGAGTCAGACAGTGCATTTTCCAAGTCTTGTGAAGTCAGCTTGAAGCGGGACAAAGCTTCCATCAGACGACTTGATTCATCTTCCACCTGCGTTCACTTCCTTCCATGGGATTTTATTTCTCGGTGCTGGGTTTGATGGCTCAGTGAGATTACAGCCACATAGATAAGCATGTTTTTAATCTACTAGTCAGACAAAAAACTCACAGCCTGCAATGAGAATAATACACCTTTCAGTTATACATTTTCTGCTTACTGAGGTTGATTTACTAAGAGGAATTGGAGCGGTTCTGAGCCAAACCACTACTCCATAGGGTAATGATTTAAAGGGATAGTAATGTTTCACAATAAAAGCAGCTCCAATTAATCTTCATAGTATTTGGGCCATGGAGAGTGTTATTTCAGTACTGTCAGAGTTGTAGTTCAAGAGTAATTGAATGATAAAGTATCCCCCTCCTGCCCCTTTTACTGATGTAACACTACTCACCTCAGAGCAGCAAGACTGTCCGGATGGATCACAGAGAGGGACAAACTTCAGTGATCATAAGGGAAAACCTGAAAAACCTGTCAAGGGGGGCAGGTTGTTCCTTATACTCACAGTACAAAGGACAAGGGGTCAGACTTAGACTTGAGGAAAGGAGATTTCATCTACAACAGCGGAAGGGATTCTTTACGGTAAGGACAATAAAGGTATGGAATTCACTGCCTGAGGAGGTGGTGCTATCGAATACATTAGATGCCTTTAAAAAGGCCTGGATATTTTTTAAAAGAGCAGAACATAGAGGGCTATGTATGTTAGTACTAGGATTAATATTTAGTTAGTGCTTGTTGATCCAGGGAGAAATCTGATTGCCATTTGGAATCAAGAAGGAATTTTTTCCCCCCATTCAAGGCAGAATTTGAAATTGCTGTATTGAGGGTTTTTTCACCTTCTTTTGGATCAACAGTGGTAAACAGGAATAGGAAAAAGGTTGAACTAGATGGACGCAAGTCTTTTTTCAACCTAAATTACTATGTTACTATGAATATTGTCCCTTGATGTGATCTGTCTGGTCCCAGGACCAGATTCCACATCTGAGGGGAGGTGGCTTACACTAGGTAAAAGGGGTGGGAGGGGGATACTTTATCATTCAATTACTCTTGAATTACAACTCTGACAGTATTGATATAACACTCTCCATGGCCCAAATACTATGAAGATTAATTAGAGCTGCTGTTTTTGTGAAACACTACTATCCGTTTAAACTGCCCTAGATATAAAATGGAGTTTTCCTGTGCCAGTTTTTAGCCTTAAAGTGGAACTTTCACCTCCAGTAAAGTTCATCTTAAATTAATTTTCTATGGCAATATATTTTCAACCTGTTTTTCCTTTATAAAAAAAAATGCTGAATTGACAGTGAAATTAGGCTTTTTAATGTAAGCATGTGACGTCCATTCTGAACAGGCTGCGAAACAGCTCTGTACAAATGCCTGTCAATCTTGGCCTCCTTCCCTCCCCAGTTGTTCCCCGTTACCACTTCCTTCGATAACAGAGGAATCTAGCATTTGAGCTGGAGCTTTCTCATTGGCAAGAGAGCGCGCCAACTCACATGCTGGATTCCTCTGTCATTGGAGAAGGTGATAATGGGGAGCAAATGGGGAGGGGAGAAGGTGAAGATTGACAGGATGTGGTACAGAGCCTTACCACAGTCTGTCCATAATAGACACCACATGCTTACATTAAGAAGCCTAGTTTCTCCATCAATATACTATTTTTTTTAAAAAATGGATTGAAACTATATTGCAATAGAAAATTCATTAAAGATGGACTTTACTGGAGGTGAGAGTTCCCCTTTAATAAAGATATTTAACAACACTCCAAACAAGCAAAGGAGAAAAAAGAGGGGGGGTTCTGGAATTTATCTTCTCATCCTATAATATAATTTGTTAGGATGCGAAGCTCCCTGTGTGTGTAACACACATGCGCAGTAGAGACTGCCCGAACGACACAGTCACACGCAGTAGTCATGCGCAATAGAGACTGCCCAAACGATGCAGTCACGCGCAGTAGTCATGCACAGTAGAGACTGCCGGAACGACACAGTCACGCGCAGTAGT
Source organism: Rhinophrynus dorsalis (assembly GCA_037306005.1). Taxonomy (NCBI): domain Eukaryota; kingdom Metazoa; phylum Chordata; class Amphibia; order Anura; family Rhinophrynidae; genus Rhinophrynus; species Rhinophrynus dorsalis. The sequence continues at coordinate 27,299,070 of CM074725.1, read as the reverse complement.
CATGCGCAGTAGAGACTGCCCGAACGACGCAGTCACACGCAGTAGTCATGTGCAGTAGAGACTGCCCGAACGACACAGTAACGCGCAGTAGTCATGCGCAGTAGAGACTGCCCGAACGACGCAGTCACGCGCAGTAGTCATGCGCAGTAGAGACTGCCCGAACGACGCAGTCACACGCAGTAGTCATGCGCAGTAGAGACTGCCCGAACGACGCAGTCACACGCAGTAGTCATGCGCAGTAGAGACTGCAGAATGACACAGTCACGCGCAGTAGTCATGTCCAGTAGAGACTGCCTGAACACGCCGGCCCCCAGTCCGTGGCACAGCCGATCCGGAGCAGGACACAGAGAACAGCCCACCACCCGTCCCCACCCCTGACCCCGGGGCAGCAGCCGAGGCCTCCAGGTGGCACCCTGGCCAGTGCACACAGCCTTCAGTAGTAGCTCATATATAAAAAGAATATAAGAAAAGAACGTGGATTGATATTGGGCATCTGTACGATCCATACATCATCTACAAGTGGAAGCGGATGCAGCCTGTACAGCTGAGAGGAGACAATACCATTTCTCCGATTTCTCCATAAGCGAGACAGTCAGCTTTAATATATGTTAATAGCTGACAACTTGGACATGTGAGTGCTCATTTTATATATTATTTTATATATTATTTGTTCAGTGCATTATCCTACTATACTCTTTTTTTCTCCTTTGCCCCTTTGGAGTGTTGTTCTATGATATATTTGTTTTGAGAGGACGTGGGGAGGAGGAGCAGCCTTGAACCTGGTTCTGGGTCAGGTATTATATACCCAGAGAAGCTCTGTTGCTGCCCGTCATATAAGTGACTGACAGCCACTCATCTTGTGAGTACCCACGAGTGTGGTGATTTATGGTGGTGACGTCATTAACCTGAGACTTTATTGCATAGGGCGCCCCTTTGTGCTCTCATTTTTCTGTTAATAAAGACAGCTATTCAAACAGTCTGTACCTTGTGCTTTTTGGTTTTCCACTTATTGAAATGGTTTTAGAGATTTTGAGTTTAGTAGTTGCCCAGGAGACCACGGTTTTCTGTGTTAAAGGGATAGTAATACTTCGTTTTATCTTTATTTTATTTTGTAGGCATTAAAAAAACATGACGAACGATATAAGTCTTATCTCTCAAACCTTTATGGTTTAAGAGATATTCACAAGCAAAGTATCCCCCCCCTGTTCAGCCAGATCAGAAGGGAGGTGCCCAGGTAGACTGCAGGGAGGGACAATCTTCAGTTAAGATAAGGGAAAAAGCTGAAAAACTTGTCAAGGGGGGCAGGGCTTTCATTGTTCTCATAGGAAGAAGATTGTCCTCTGCTGTTATCTTTCTGGTCTATGGACTGGATTCCACATCTGAGAAGAGATGGCTTACACTAGGTAAAAGGGGCGGGAGGGGAAACTTTGCTTGTGAATATCTCTCAAACCATAAAGGTTTGAGAGATAAGACTTATATCGTTCTTCATGTTTTTTTTAATGCCTACAAAATAAAATAAAGATAAAACAAAGTATTACTATCCCTTTAATAACCAGGTCTCCAGGACAAGGAATGATTCTCCATGTGTGTGAGTTCCTTGGTAATTCTCCCGATTCCTTCACCCATTCCATTCAGTCCCTGCCCCATTCTGCATATTTTCAAGACAAACCCTGCCTTTTTGACATCAGCCCCACCCACCTCCATTAAGCACTGCCCACATTATGATGCGATCCACATGAGTTGGACATTCCCACTCCCCATTCTAATTGTTATTCCAAGGGCTGTGGACTCTAAGGTTCCCAAATATGGTGACCCACCTGAGACAATGTTAGGCAGAGCATCATTGATAACACCTGATGTTCTAGAGAATTTTCCAGTGCACTGAGAAGCACTGTGAAGTGTGTTTGAGTCCTCTTAAGAATTCAAGGGGTTATCATCAGTTTCCCCTTGACTTTACGTATGTTTTCTTCCCGGGGCGCAGAGTTTTGGCTTCCCTTGTATTAGGCTCTAGTACTCTTCTCAGTTGAGTCGCTGCAGAACCAAAATTAATGGAATGGAAGGATGACGTTAAAATCACAAAATGTTATTTTTCTACTGATGAAAACAAACATTGCTTGTGGGATTATACTAAGACACCATTAGCAAAACACTATCCTAACGCGTTTCACATTAATCCCAGGCTTTATTATCGGTATTGGGCACCATAGAATTCTCAATTTTTAAAGCTTAACTATTACACAAATTAAAGTTACACCCAAATAATTCAGCACATAACTATAAGCATATCCACACTATTATTATCCTGAATAATTCCGGCTTTATTGAGAAATCCAACTCGTTACATGATGAACAGGCAGGCATCAGCGCAGACATCTTACCAAAGAGACATCTGGCAACCTGCACTGTCCGTCCTGGTCTCCTCTAGGATTGGTAAGTTGCGTTGTGCCTCAAGATAAGGGGAGGGACTGACGGAGCAGGCGCACAGATGCCTCTACAGCAAGATGCCTGCCTGACCGTCTCAGAACGAGATGGATTTCTCAATAACGCTGAACTTATTCCAGATAATACTAGTATGGATATGTTTATCATAATGTGCAGAATTATTTGGGGGTAACTTTAATTTATGTGATATTTCCGCTATTAAACTAAATTGACCAATGAAAACGAAGGGTGTGTGTGGGACATTACAGCAAGTCTGTGATAATGCAGAAGGAAGTAGTGCAGGCCTCTGCATGTGGTCAACGACCAGACAAGTCACATGTATGTGTGGGTGTGGTCTGTAATGATGGGATGCCTAAAATTGGTACCCTGTCTAGGGCCCTGTAGTGTCTTAATCCAGCTCTGGAAGTGGAACACAAGATACGTTCAAATGTGGGTTCATATTTACAGGACGTGTTTTCTCTCAAAACTCGGATATACAGCATCAGGTCTTCTTGGCACCCATTGACGCCTCCAGTGGGTGAACTAATCTTTATATCAAGAGTATATCTGAAGCCAGAAGACAGGAGGATTCCCTGGGTATTAGGATGTTAGTGGAAGGCGCATATCCATCCGTGACAGCTATCTTTTCATTATATTGTCCAATCAGTGTCGTGAAGGCTGCACAGTAGTAAAGATGTCAGTGCCTGTTTGTCAGTACTAATGTTAGTTCCTGAAATAAGATAAAATAAATTCATCTGCTCAAGCAATACATCAAAACTTCAGTAGGATCAAGCATCAAACAAGACTCTCTCTACCGAATGACATTAGCATACATAGCAGGAACACAGAAATGTCATTTACACTCAGAGAAAACTTAACAGTCTGGCATCGGAATGCAGGATGTTACACTACACTGTGTATACAGGACCAGATTTATATCCCAGGATCCCTGGCCTAGGCACACACTGGGGTTCACCTCTAATAGCACAGCAAGAAGGAAGTTTGGTCTCAAACAGAACTAAGTCCTCATACAGAGAATTATCACAGAGGGCCACGCCACGTCTCCAAAATGTAAAAGAAAATTTGTCCCGAAAATATTTGTTTTATAGAAAAAAATAGTTAGCACAACTGACAGGCAGATTTGAATACTCTGTAAAGCAAAGTAAGCTTTTCTACTAATATTTAGCATGTAAAAAAATATATGTTGTATAACAAGGGTACTCCCACTGCAGAAAGGTGGTTTATTCCAGCGTTATTACAGATCAACATGAACTTTTTAGGCGCAATATCACAGTGGCCTGAAATTGTTCAATGGCGCTGTTGCTATACTATTCTATGGACAGCTCTGGTTAATTGACCATAAATTTCCATAGAATGGGGTAGCAACAGCACCATTGTACAATTTCAGGCCACTATGATAGGGCGCCTAAAAAAATGTACGTTTGAGCTGCAATAACTTTTAAATAAAATATCTTTTAGAAGTGGGAGTATCCTTGTTTTACTCAGGGGAGTAAAAAATCCCTTTTAGTTGACAGGAATACTTTAAACTATTAAAGTGGGACGGTCACCTTGAATGAACTCTGCATATTTGAAACCTATATTCCAAATTGCCTACGCATCAAAATAATGACAAGCCCATTAAATCTATATTTCCAGACATTGGTAGATGGGCTCTTGCTTTCCAGCTGTTGATTTGCCTCAGAATTACCCTAGTTATTCCTAACACATCAGCTTCATTAATAGTTTAATTTCTGGATAATGATCTATCTCTATACTGCCCTTAAAACTTGATTCAAAGTGATAGTAATGTTTCACAAAAACAACAGCTCCAATTAATCTTCATAGTATTTGGGCTGTGGAGAGTGTTATTTCAATACTGTCAGAGTTGTAGTTCAAGAATAATTGAATGATAAAGTATCCCCCTCCCGCCCCTTTTACCTAGTGTAAGCCTCTTCCCCTCAGATGTGGAATCTGGTCTCTTGACCAGACAGATCATAAGGAAAACCCTGACCCCCTTGGCAGGTTTTTCCTTATGCTCACTGAAGATTGTCCCTCTCTGAGATCAATCCTGACAGTCTTGCTGCTCTGAGGTGAGCAGTGTTACATCAGTAAAACAGGTGGGAGGGGGATATTTTATCATCCAATTGCTCTTGAACTACAACTCTGACGGCCCACGTACTATGAAGATTAATTGGAGCTGCTTTTATTGTGAAACATTACTATCCCTTTAACAGCGATGTATACGTTTTATTCATTCCAATGTTAAATCAGTTCAAACTGTCTTGATAAATTAGAACTGTAATTATCACATTATATGGAGATCAGTAGCTTAAGGGTCAGCTGTCCCATAAAGCAGAACAGGAAAAAACATGAAGTTTGGACACCAGATGGGACTGTTGGGAGCCGTTTAATAAAAACAGTTGTGGTCTAATATCTTTTGAAAAATGGCTCATCCCGGAGAACAAGTACCCTTCTTTTATTCAGTAAATAAAGTTCTGCATATATACAATTTCTATAATAATTTTTACTGTGTCTTTAATTAGCATATGGTACTGCACTGAGAGAAATTATCATCTAGAAAGAAAACATAATGTTTCCAAAATAATTTGAACATTGACCAAGTGGTAAAGATTTTGTCTGCTCTTTTATGTATTCAGAATGGATTCTCAATGGCTTTATTTGACTTTGTTAGTTCTAAGCTTCTAAATTGGCTGAGTTCATTATCAGACCCAAACACCTAACTAAATTGGGAAAGGATTTAAGCAGTCAGATATCATTAAAAGGTCATTTGCAATAAGTCAGTAGTTGGCATCGATTTCTTAAACCTTTGCAAGTTTGTAAGAAATTTTCAAGTGAGCCAAGTTATTTAAGAGTATTCCTTGAGTACTTAACTCTTTCAGTGCCAGAGGTATGCAACACATTGCATAGCAATGCGTTGCATACCTCTTTGGCACTGAGAGAGTTAAATGTAGCCTACATTATCTTGTTTAGAAGTGCCAGAGGTGTGTCCAAAGCAGCGGTTCACTTTTAAAAGGTTGTGTATTAAGTATTGTGTGTCTGCACACCGCATTAAATATGGCGCTTTGATGAAAAGGGCGACATGAGAATCTTGCCCTGCATATAAGAGAGATATTCTCATGTCGCCTCTTTAAAAGCCGGATTGCACGCATACCTTTTTATCCCCTTGAATACTGGAGAGGGTTCAAATCCTATTGGATTAATTGGGAATTTTAGGATTTTGTTTTAGCTCGTACGATACCGTTAATTAAGCACTGAATTGCTCTGTGGCATCAATATTCAGCTCTGCATAATGGACATCATGACCCTTCATTACAAGGGACTTGTAGACTGCTAATGGACTGCTTGTGATCTCCCATATCTGGGATTTTTACTCCTTTGTTTGATATGTAGCTTAACTCTTTGAGTACCACACAAAAAAAAAAAAATAATGTACAAGGAGATCACAGGCAGTCCATCAGCAGTCTACAAGTCCCTTGTAATGAAGGGTCATGATGTCAATTATGTAGAGCTGAATATTGATGCCATGGAGCAATTCAGTGCTTAATTTAAGGTATCGTACGAGCTAAAATAAAATCCTAAAATTCCCAATGAATCCAATAGGATTTGAAACCCTCTCCAATATTCAAGAGGATAAAAAGGTATGCGTGCAACGTGGCTTTTAAAGAGGCGACATGAGAATCTCGCTCTTATATGCAGGGCAAGATTCTCATGTCACCCTTTTCATCCATGCACCATGTTTAACGCGGTGTGTAGCCGCACGATATTTAAAACATGACCTTTTAAAAGGATACGCAAAAGAAGGCAGCACCAGTGGAACTTTCAAGCCATGCAATGAAGTAAATATATTTTGTCAACATTTCGGTCTTAACATGAACCTTTATGCCATGGCAAAGTGAACAGAGAATCAGGAACCTTTAGACTTTTATACTTAGGGTTCCTGATTCTCTGTACACCCTGACCCAGGGAGGCAGGTGGGCCGAGACAGGCAGCGGGTAGAGAATAAGGAGCGGTGATTGTCACAGGAGCTTGGCCCCCCACCAACTCCTGTGAAAATCGCTGCAGCAAGATTCACAGGGGCAACAAGATTCACAGGGGAAGTGATTTTCACAGGAGTGGTCAGGGAAGGAGGAAATCTCTGCAGTGAGACTCACTCATAGCTCCCAACATTTCAAATGGCCAAAGAGGGGCACTTTTTGTTTTAGGTGGTGTTTATGGGCGTGTGGCTGGTGAACGGGGCATTACAGAGAATTTATAGGTTATTTCAAGCCCTATTGACACCTCTATGTGTAACTAAATAAATTATTTACAGCAAGACTAAAGTATTTTATTTACACAGACTAATTTAGAAACATATATTGAAGATTAACCACACATTTATGTGAGTTTTATTCCTGTGATATACAATACTCATTTCAATCTCCAGAAAAGAGGGACAAAAGGGTAGAAAAGAGGGACAGAGGGATTTGCATCTCAATAAGGGACTGTACCTCCTAAAGAGGGACACTTGGGAGGTATGGGCCCCTAATATCCCCATAAGAGGACATTTGGGAGGTACAGACCCCAATATCTGCTAAAGAGGGACACTTGGGAGGTATGGACTCACTGCTGCAGAGGTTCAGCAAGTCCCCTAACTACACGGTGTGTCCAGTAGTAAGGGCAGCATTGTGCACTTTCCCTAGTATGTAAATATCTATCTATCTATCTATCTATCTATCTATCTATCTATCTATCTATCTATCTATCTCATATCTATCTATATCTATCTATCTATCTATCTATCTATCTATCTATCTATCTATCTATCTATCTAAATACAGGGCTTATAATTTTATGTCCTTTGCTACTAGCCAGACCCGAAAAGTTACTCGCCACTGCAAGCCAAAACATACCAACTAGGGCTGAATTTCTACTCACCAGGGCTGAATTTCTACTTGCCAGGACTAAATTTTCACTCGCCATTGGCTAGTGGAAATTTTGAGCCCTGTATATATATATATATATATATATATATATATATATATATATATATAAAAACAACTATAAACCTGCGCTCCTCCAGCTAAAATGAAAAAATATTTTAGTGTGCCCTGTGATGGGCATATGTGATAATGTGAATAAATTTGAGGCTCTATTTGCCCACATTTTTGGCCATATATATATATATATATATATATATATATATATATATATATATATACAGGGCTCAAAATTTCCTCTCGCCACTATCCAATGGCGAGTGAAAATTCAGCCCTGGTGAGTAGAAATTCAGCCCTGGTGGGTATGTTATGGATTGCAGTGGCGAGTAACTTTTCAGGTCTGGCTAGTAGCAAAGGACTTCATATTTTAAGCCCTGTATATATATATATATATATATATATATATATATATATATATATATATATTCATACATAGGGCCAGCACTCACAGGTCTTAAAAATATTATAATTTTATTATATGTCCAACGTTTCGGTCCAGTAAGGACCTTTATCAAGAACAACTTGTTCTTGATAAAGGTCCTTACTGGACTGAAACGTTGGACATATAATAAGATTATAATATTTTTAAGACCTGTGAGTGCTGGCCCTATGTATGAATTTTGTTATTTTGCTAAGCACCCAGGCAATTTGATATTGAAGATTGGAGTGCCAACCCAGGAACTTTTCTTATACATATATATATATTTATAAACACCAAACCAACTCTGAACACAAGTGTATAATGAGCACGGTCATGTCTGTTGGGAGTGAGTGTAATAGGCACATACCAGATGTGACCTTTCTCAAGGTCACGAGTGAAAAAGGTCTGCTAAATAGTGCAGATATGGAACTTACACTCCCAGGGGACAATAAGCTATATTTGGTTGCTTTGTTCCAAGGTTAAGATGCTTTGGTCTACAGTGCATGCACTTATAGAAAGAATTTTCCACTTAAGATCCATAGGGAGCCCTACTTAATGAACCTAACAACACAGAGAAGGATGGGGGCCACAGTACTAAAGATGACGGAATACAATACAGTAAACTTTACTCCCTGAGGATCAGAGGTGTGTGCAACTCATTGCTTTGCAATGCCTTGTACACCCTTCCTGTCCTGGAGGGGTTAAGAGTCCAGTAAAAGATCAATATTCTCAGAAATATGGCACCAGGTGCATACTGGTATAGATATACTTGTAACATCAGGGGGCGTCCATCATGATTACAGGAATTACATTTTTGACTACAACAGCAAAAAAAAAAAAAAAATCACAATAAGGATGTAAAAATACTGTACTCGGGAGGATGTGCTGGCATGCAAGGTTAACCCCTTTGAGTGCCAGAGGGGTACGGAACGCATTGCTTTGCAATGCGTTCCGTACCCCTCTGGCACTCAAAGGGTTAATATACTGAAATATGCTTTGGGTACCTTTTTTTTTATCAAATAATATACAGAACTCATGACAATTAGTTTCAACATAGTTATTAGGAATTGTAGCAGGGGCGGCTGTCGTAGGGAGGCAGCAGATCTGCGGACTGTGCTATTTTGGATGCTGGACAGCTCCTTATCAGTTCGCTGAAATCCTGCAGTCTAACATTATTCTGGCTCAATCCTGACTTTTTAAGAGAGCGTCCTGTGTACTTCCTGTTTGCCAGATTACTGTCGCTCACTTCAGTGATGTAATGTTTCTTGCCTTTTGCTCCTGACTGATGTCTTTCTACCAGACTGGACTTGATCTTGACTATGACTGTTGTTTACTTATTGGTGATAAAATCTCTATTAACATAGCTGGGAACTCACTGGATTTGCCCTGGAGACTCAGGTTTTGGATTCTAATTACCGGGTCTCCGGGGCAGAGGATGATTCTCCGGATGTGGGGAGTTTCTAGTGAAACTCTGCCCACTTCTCCTCCTTCCAGTGTGTTCCTCCCACTTCCTGCCCACTTCTCCTCCTTCCAGTGTGTTCCTCCCACTCCCCTCCCACTTATCCTCCTTCTAGTGTGTTCCTCCCACTCTACTCCCATGGCCTCTTCTTCTCCTTCTCCATCTGTTCCTCCCACTCCCCTCCCACTTTTCCTCCTTCTCCATCTGTTCCTCCCACTCCCCTCCCACTTCTCCTCCTTCTCCATCTGTTCCTCCCACTCTACTCTCACTTCTCCTCCTTCCAGTGTGTTCCTCCCACTCTACTCCCACAGCCTCTTCTCCTACTTTTCCATCTGTTCCTCCCACTCTCCTCCCACTTCTCCTCCTTCTCCATATGTTCCTCCCACTCCCTTCCCACTTCTCCTCCTTCCAGTGTGTTCCTCCCACCCTTCTCCCACTTTTCCTCCTTCCCAGTGTTTTCCTCCCACTCCCCTCCCACTTCTCCTCCTTCCAGTGTGTTCCTCCCACTCTACTCCCACGGCCTCTTATCCTCCTTCTCCATCTGTTCCTCCCACTCCCCTCCCACTTCTCCTCCTTCTCCATCTGTTCCTCCTACTACCCCTCCCACTTCTCCTCCTTCTCCATTTGTTCCTCCCACTCCCCTCCCACTTCTCCTCCTTCTCCATTTGTTCCTCCCACTCCCCTCCCACTTCTCCTCCTTCTCCATTTGTTCCTCCCACTCCCCTCCCACTTCTCCTCCTTCTCCATCGGTTCCTCCTATTATCCCTCCCACTTCTCCTCCTTCTCCATCTGTTCTTCCCACTCCCCTCCCACTTCTCCTCCTTCTCCATCTGTTCCTCCCACTCCCCTCCCACTTCTCCTCCTTCTCCATCCGTTCCTCCCACTTCCCATCCACTTCTCCTCCTTCCAGTGTGTTCCTATCACTCTACTCCCACTTCCCATCCACTTCTCCTCCTTCCAGTGTGTTCCCATCACTCTACTCCCACTTCTCCTCCTTCCAGTGTGTTCCTCCCACTCCCCATCCACTTCTCCTCCTTCCAGTGTGTTCCTCCCACTCTACTCCCACTTCTCCTCCTTCAGGTGTGTTCCTCCCACTCTACTCACACTTCTCCTCCTTCTCCATCTGTTCTTCCCACTCCCCTCCCACTTCTCCTCCTTCTCCATCTGTTCCTCCCACTCCCCTCCCACTTCTCCTCCTTCTCCATCTGTTCCTCCCACTTCCCATCCACTTCTCCTCCTTCCAGTGTGTTCCTATCACTCTACTCCCACTTCCCATCCACTTCTCCTCCTTCCAGTGTGTTCCCATCACTCTACTCCCACTTCTCCTCCTTCCAGTGTGTTCCTCCCACTCCCCATCCACTTCTCCTCCTTCCAGTGTGTTCCTCCCACTCTACTCCCACTTCTCCTCCTTCAGGTGTGTTCCTCCCACTCTACTCACACTTCTCCTCCTTCTCCATCTGTTCTTCCCACTCCCCTCCCACTTCTCCTCCTTCTCCATCTGTTCCTCCCACTCCCCTCCCACTTCTCCTCCTTCTCCATCTGTTCCTCCCACTTCCCATCCACTTCTCCTCCTTCCAGTGTGTTCCTATCACTCTACTTCCACTTCTCCTCCTTCCAGTGTGTTCCTCCCACTCTACTCCCACTTCTCCTCCTTCAGGTGTGTTCCTCCCACTCTACTCACACTTCTCCTCCTTCTCCATCTTTTCTTCCCACTCCCCTCCCACTTCTCCTCCTTCTCCATCTGTTCCTCCCACTTCCCATCCACTTCTCCTCCTTCCAGTGTGTTCCTATCACTCTACTTCCACTTCTCCTCCTTCCAGTGCGTTCCTCCCACTCTACTCCCACTTCTCCTCCTTCAGGTGTGTTCCTCCCACTCTACTCCTACTTCTCCTCCTTCCAGTTTGTTCCTCCCACTCTACTCCCACTTCTCCTCCTTCCAGTGTGTTCCTCCCACTCTACTCCCACTTCTCCTCCTTCTCCATCTGTTCCTCCCACTCCCCTCCCACTTCTCCTCCTTCACCAGCCTATTCATCCATTTTTTTATATATTTATGAAGCCCCCCCACTTGCAATTACCCCCTCCGGGGAGATCAAAAAAAGCAAAGTTCCCAGGCATAACTATTAAGTTAGACTATATCTGCTCTTCTCGTCTTGTTACAACACCTGCTAAGCTTGACTATGTATTTTTTTAAATAACTTTTTTTATTGAGAAATTTTCAATAAAACAATAAACAAACAAATCAGCGCTGTTACATGACGACAGGATACTCAGCACCAGTGCGCTGGGTCATACAGAAGGATACAAGCCCAACCAGGCCAAGAGATGAGTACCAACTACACTGGTAACAGAACAAATAAATCATATGAATACCATTAGGCAAATAGAGGCAAAATATGCTCGTCATCAAATTTTGATATGGGGGTCCCGTCTGAGCTGTAGGTTCACAGATGGGATCCGCATGGCAGGATGGTCACAACCAATAACATGTTAACTATAATCCAAAAAATAATTCAGGTAAACACTGGGAGAGAAGGCTTCCATAATATGTCATAACGAGGTCTCTGTTATACCACGAGTAATAGTGTAAGGTAGAGTGGGGGCTGCCGCCAGGCCTGCCTCTCCATCCAAGGCAACCATGTGTGAAAGTGTCCCAGCATTGCCCCCCCCCCAATCCTTACTATGTCTAACCTCCACTCTCATAATAAAACCTTTGCTGTGTTTGATTATACCTTCTCTTCACTTCTCAACAAAAAAATCCTGTTCAGCCTGGCTACATTGTATCTCTACATTCTTTTCAAATGACTTCTGCTTTGTTTGACTACAAACTACCCAAAACCAAGTCTGCGCTCTTCCACATAGATTTTCTAACTAAGAACCCTGTGCTGAGCATATACTATATCACTTGCAAATATGGGGTCTTTGTTGCATGGTTTGCAAAAAAAAAAAATCAGAGGTTTTTAAACTTAGATAGGAATGGTTGTATGAAGTTAGGTACTTGCCTAATATTGAGGAGCCTTGGTGGGGCAGGCGAGCTTCAACATGCTTTGGCCAAACCATGCAACAAAGACCTCATATTTGCTAGTGATATAGTATACGCTCAGTACAGGGTTCTTATTTAGAAAATCTATATGGAAGAGCGCAGACTTGTTTTTGGGTAGTTTGTTTGGGCTTGGGTCTAGTCTTGGGAAGTTTGGAGGACTCCCTCATTTCTTGCTGCTATTCATATATATTCACTTGGGTTTATAATGTAAATCTGTATAATCAATGTTTAAGTTAATGTGAGTCAGCGATGAGAGTTTTCTTTTTGTTTGACTACATCTGATCTCTGTTTCCTGTGTCACACTATGCGGCCTTTCAAATCTTAGGACTCAACCCCTGCGGGCAACTGGCTGAGTGGTTAAAGATCTGCCTGGCTGAGTGGTTAAAGATCTGCTCCTCTAGCTACTGGATTTCCTTCTCTGATATAGAGCTTATGACAGCAGGTCTGATATTGATCAGGGAAGAAATCCCATTGATATTTTGAAGTCATGATCCCCCTCTTAGAGATAAAATTATAAGCGGCTTCAATACGGTTTTGACTGTCTTCATCTGGATCAACAAATGAGATCTGGTAAAAGGCTGGACTTTTTGAAGGTATAATATTTATTTAACCTCATCAATCTCATCAATTATCTAGCTGTCTGTCTGTCTATCTATCTATCTATCTATCTATCTATCTATCATCACCCCTAACACACTCATCAATCTCATCAATTATCTAGCTGTCTGTCTGTCTGTCTATCTATCTATCTATCTATCTATCTATCTATCTATCTATCTATCTATCTATCTATCTATCATCACCCCTAACACACAGTCTAATATTTTTGGTACACCTATAAAATGTAATAGGTCAATTGTTATGAGTATAATGAGGGTTACAAATAAGACATATAGTTATTCTGATGGTCTCACAATTAAGCCTTTGAGTGCAAGAGGAGTACGCAATGTCTGGCACTCAAAGGGTAAAACTAACAAAAAAAAACATAGTGTGCATAACAATCTCCATATATTTGAAATTCAAAATTCAATGGATACATATTTTTTAAAAAAATATACAGATTGGCTAGGTTCCAGATAATTCCCATCCCATTTAAGAGCATTTATTGGCACATTTCATCATCTGGCCAGTTTGCGTTGTATTTTGTCATACGACAGACTTCATGATATTAAACTCACACACACATATAGCAGATGGCACAGCGGAGGTGCTGGGGAGAAGATGGGAAACCTAAAAACGCAGGTGAGATCTGCTGCCATATCTAGAATAATTAAATTCAATTAGACACATTCTGTATTTTAACAAAAGCTTCACGCAGAGGCGTAACTAGAAGCCACCCGGCCCTGGTGCAATAGTTTCCATGGGCCTACCCCGATCACATTGCCCTCCAATGTCCTTTAACCACATTGCCCCCTAATGTCCTTTGGCCATATTGCCCCCCCAATGTCCTTTGACCACATTGCCCCCCCAATGTCCATTCTCCACATTGCCCCCAATGTCCTTTCTCCACTTTGCCCCCAATGTCCTTTCTCCACTTTGCCCCCAATGACCCCCAGTGTCCATCTCCTACCTCCCTGGTGGTCCAGCAGCATAGTAGGAGAGGTCTGTGCCTCCTTCAGCACAGACCTCTATTAGAAGCTGGGGCTCCCGCATGGTCCTCTCTTCAGTAATGCAGCACCCTGGGAGATGTCAGCTGCTAACCCTGCGACCCCTATTGTTATGCCTCTGGCCTCATGTTTCTAAATCAGAGCTGTCAGAATGGCGCCAAGAGGCTATTATGGGAAGGGTGACCACATTTCTGCCATTCAGGAACACTGCAAAAAGAAGAGCGTACCACAAAGTTCTAAACACTAGAGGGAGAACTGCCAATTGACTGCTGACAGAAAGTGGTTCCTGTGGTGGGCTACAAGATACATCACGCCCAAAGCCTTAGACTAGCATTACACTACATCAAAATTGCACTGCAGCTTCTGTTTGATGTCAGGATCAAGGCTCCGTTTTCTCTCTCTAGTGTATAGAGCTCTGTCTGGAAGCCATTTTGTTGTAGTCCAGAAAAGACATCACTTCCTGTCACAGTAGGCAGTGGACAGTTCTCCTTCTAGTGTTAAGAACTCTGTGATCTGGAGTCTTCATTCCAGGACTTTGTATTGTTCCTGAAGGGGACACATATTTCAAATACATGACTGTCCTGGGCAATCCAGGACACATGGTCACTGTAATTATGGGCAGGGGCGGGCTGGCCCGGGGGGCAGGAGGGCAATTGCACCCCGGGCCGCAGGGCCAGTTCGTGTAGCGGGCCGCCATGTTAAAAGAAAAAAAAAAATCAGTAGACATGTGACTGACTGTCTGTCAGTCTTAGCGTGCAGGGCCGCAGCGGAGGGGGAATTGTTACTTTTTTATGTTCTCTTCTCCCCACTCCGCAATGATGACAGCCGGGACAGTGTCATAAGCGGAGACGCCGCTTGGTGCAAGCTGGTGTTTTCTTTTCTCTGTTCTGAGGCCAGTGCAAGTTTAAAACTGGCGCCCAGACTGAGGAAGAAAACCCCAGCATGCACCACGCAGCGTCTCAGCGTGACTCGGTCCTGACTGTCATCAGTGCGGGCAGTGTGGAGAAGAAGAGAACGAGGCATAAGGAGGTACTGGGGGTGGGAGAGAAAGAAGTATACAAGGGGAAGAAAGAGAGGTACAGAGGAGAGAAAGAGGCACAATGGGGAAGGGGGGAAGAAAGAAGTACATGGGGGAAGAAAGAGAGGTACAAGGAGGGGGAAGAGGTACAGAGGGGGTAAAGATGCACAAGATGAGGGAGAAAGAAGTACATGGGGGAAGAAAGAGACGTACAAGGAGGGGGAAGAGGTACAAGGGGGAAAGAGGTACAGGGGGGGAAGGTGCAAGGGGGAGGAAGAGGTACAAGGAGAGGAGAGGTACAGAGGGGAGAAAGAGAGGTGCAAGGGGGAGAAGGCACAATGGGGTGAATAAGTACATGGGGTGAAAGACGTACATGGGGGAGAAAGGGAGGTGCGGGGGGGAGAGGTACAGAGGGGAGAGGTACAGAGGTGAGAGAGGCACAATGGGGAACGGGGGGGAGAAAGAAGTACATGGGGGAAGAAGAAAGAGAGGTACAAGGAGGGGGAAGAGGTACAGAGGGGGAAAAGAGGCACAAGATGGGGGAGAAAAGTACATGGGGGAAGAAAGAGAGGTACAAGGAGGGGAAAGAGGTACAAGGGGGAGAGGTACAGAGTGGAGAAAGAGGTACAAGGGGAGAAAGAGAGGTGCAAGGGGGTGAAATAAGTACATGGAGTGAAAGATGTACATGAGCGAGAAAGAGAGGTGCAAGGGGGGAGAGGTACAGAGGGGAGAAAGAATTGCAAGGGGCAGAAGGCACAAGGGGGTGAAAGAAGTACATGGGGCAAGAAAGAGAGGTGCAAGGGGTGAAAGAGGCACAAAGGGGGTGAAAGAGGCACAAATAGTGGAAATGGGCCACTTGATTAAATTTGCCCCCCAGGCCAAATGTTGCCAGTCCTCCCTTGATTATGGGTCATTTCTTTATTCCAGTCCTTTGTGTGACAGGCGGATTCCATAGCAGGTGATGCAAAGGAGCTTATGGCCTTATCCTCAATAGGAAAAGATGAGCTATTCTCCAGCAAGTCAACTAGACCATAGGGGTGTAATAAAAACTCTTCATATACCCATTACTCTATATTGTTCATTTAACCCCTCGAATGCTAGAGTGGTCTCCAGCATTCAAGGGGTTAAACCCCCCCCCCATTTAACCCTTTGAGCACCAACGGGGTATGCCACACAATGCTGCGTACTCCTATGGCACTCAGAAGGTTAAATGAGTGGGGAATGTTATTTCCCTCCTACGTTATAGTTGATATGCACCAGAATTGCTCATCTTTTCTACTGTGGATAAGGACCTAAGTCAGTGAATCGTATGAAGAAAAAGCAGTACCTAATGAGAGCTTCTGGGGGCGGATAAGGGAGTATGGGCAGGGTACAGGGAACAATATCAGCCATTATACTCACATTTTATTCTGCAGGCAATTCAGTTTTCATTGAAGGGAAATTATACCCTCGGAATAAGTGTTTCAGTGTGTATTACAGAAAGGTATGTGTCCTTCATACAGCAGTTTGTTCTAACTATCTATCAGTATATCTGTCTATCTATCTATCTATCTATCTATCTATCTATCTATCTATCTATCTCATATTTATCTATCTCATATCTATCTGTCTATCTATATCCTATCTATCTATTTATCTATCTATCTATCTATCTATCTATCTATCTATCTATCCCATATCTGTCTATCTATCTATCTATCTATCTATCTATCTATCTATCTATCTATCCCATATCTATCTATCTATCTATCTCATATCTATCTATCTATCTATCTATCTATCTATCTATCTATCTATCTATCCCATATCTATCTATCTATCTATCTATCTATCTATCTATCTATATCATATCTATCTATCTATCTATCTATCTATCTATCTATCTATCCCATATCTGTCTATCTATCTATCTATCTATCTATCTATCTATCTATCTCATATCTATCTATCTATCTATCTATCTATCTATCTATCTATCTCATATCTATCTATCTATCTATCTATCTATCTATCTATCTATCCCATATCTATCTATCTATCTATCTATCTATCTATCTATCTATCTATCTATCCCATATCTATCTATCTATCTATCTATCTATCTATCTATCTATCTATCTATCTCATATCTATCTATCTATCTATCTATCTATCTATCTATCTATCTCTGTCTGTCTATCTATCTATCTCATATCTATTTCTTTCTATCTCTCTTTCTTTCTTTCTTTCTTTTATCTATCTCTATCTGTCTGTCCGTCTGTCCATCCGTCTATCTATTTATCTATCTATCTATCTATCTATCTATCTATCTATCTATCTATCTATCTATCTCATATCTTTCTTTCTTTCTTTCTTTCTTTCTTTCTTTCTTTCTTTCTATTATCTGTCTGTCTGTCCGCCTGTCTGTCCATCATATTTGTCTCCAGCCTGTCGTTGTGTGGTTAATGGCTCTGCCTGTGAAGTGGGGGTGCTGGATTCTAGTCTACCTAACTCCATGTGCCTGCTGCATATTTTTAAAATGGCGACTGGTTTACGGAATAGACCTATCAGGATAGACTAAAGGATCTGAACATGTTTAGCTTGGAGGAGAGAAGAGAGAGAGGGGATATGATAGACACATTCAAATAAATGAAGGGATTCAACAAAGCGCGGGAGGGAAGTACATTTCAAATGAGTGAAACTGTTAGGACAAGAGGCCATAGTCTAAAACTAGAAGGACACAGGTTCAGATGTAATGTAAGAAAGTTTTACTTCACTGAGAGGGTAGTAGATAAGTGGAACAGCCTACCAGCAGAAGTGGTAGAAGTTAATACAGTGACAGAATTTAAGCACGCATGGGATAGGCATAAGGCTGTCCTTAACTGAAGAAAAGACCAAGGACCAAAAAAGGTTTGAGGTTTTAACTGTAGGAAAATGGGCGACTAGATGGGCAGAAATGGTTCTTATCTGCCGTCAAATTCTATGTTTCTATCTATCTATCTATCTATCTATCTATCTATCTATCTATCTATCTATGTATCTCATATCTATCTATCTATCTATCTATCTATCTAATATCTATCTATCTAATATCTATATATCTATCTAATAACTATCTATCTATCTATGTATCTCATATCTATCTATCTATCTATCTATCTATGTATCTCATATCTATCTATCTATCTATCTATGTATCTCATATCTATCTATCTATCTATCTATCTATCTATCTATTTCATATCTATCTATCTCATATCTGTCTATCTATCTATCTATCTATCTATCTATCTATCTATATCATATCTATCTATATCATATCTATCTATCTATCTCATATCATATCTATCTATCTATCTATCTATCTATCTATCTATCTATCTCATATCTATCTATCTATCTATCTATCTATCTATCTATCTATCTCATATCTATCTATCTATCTATATATCTATCTCATATCTATCTATCTCATATCTATCTATCTATCTCATATCTATCTATCTATCTATCTATCTATCTATCTATCTATCTATCTATCTATCGATAGGTTAGTTAGAAATCTAAATATATGGAGGCTAAGATATAGTCATACCTGGTAATTTTGTCCTCTTGAGCCCCAGGAGAGGGCTCATGTTCTGCGAGTAGGGGGATGAAAATTACGAGATTTGTGGCATAAAGAGTGTGTGGCTTAATAGAGTGGGTGTGGCTTATCATTATCATAAAGTGGGTGGAATGTAGGTGAGAAGTGGGCAGAACCGGGTGGGAAATAGGAGAAATGGGGACGAGGGCAGTGCTTGAGCACTACTCACCTCCACTACCTACAGAAAACAGAAACAAGGATTGAGGGGTCACACCGTGTATTTGAGGATCTGTGGCTACTAGTGAGCAGTTGAACAGTGGTGGAGGGGGTCACACAGTATATGGGGAAATCTGTGGCTACCAGTGGGCAGGAGAACAAGGACTGAGGGGTCAGACAGTATATTTGGGGAATATGAGGCTACCAGGGGGCCAGGGAATAAGCCTGAATAGTCAGACAGTGTATCTGGGCATCAATGGCTTCCAGTGGGCAGGAGAACAGGGCTGGAGGGGGGGCATGTCAGACAGTGGATTTGTGGAGTTTGTGGGTACCAGTTGGCCAAGGAAAAAGGTTTCGGTGTCAGACAGTGTACGCTGCATGATAATCTTCTTGTATTAAAGTAATAGGGACACATTTAAATACAGGAGTCAGTGTCCCTTTAATTCAAGGTAATGGGTCCAGTTTAAAGGGATAGAAATACTTCATTTTTTCTTTATTTTATTTTGTAGGCATTAAAAAAACATGAAGAACGATATAAGTCTTATCTCTCAAACCTTTATGGTTTGAGAGATATTCACAAGCAAAATTTCCCTTTACTGACCAAAAAGGTCAAGTCTGCCATCTAGCTGTCAGATTTGGAATCCGGTCCGCAGATCAACTGCTGGCTCTTCAGCAGAGCCGAGATCGCAAGATATGAAAATAACAATTTAATCGGAAGGGTCTAAAACGTGTGCTTGCAAACCAGCAACACTTTGTAGACTATTCAAATGAAGTAGTTCTTCTTATATCTCGGGATCCCAGCTCTTCTGCAGAGCCACTGTCAGTCCGCGGACCAGATTCCAAATCTGACAGCTAGATGGCAGACTCGACCGTTTTGGTCAGTGAGGGGAAACTTTGCTTGTGAAAATCTCTCAAAACTTTATGGATAAGACTTATGTTGTTCTTCATGTTTTTTAATGCCTACAAAATAAAATAAAGATAAAACGAAGTATTACTATCCCTTTAAGAACTGGGTCAGATCCTAAGACTGAGGAACTAAGAAGAACTGAAATAATATCGCAAACAATTGCACCACATGAGACCAATACAAATTCCCTCCATTTCTCTGTGATTTATGGTCTCATGTGGTGCAATTGTCTTGCGATATTATTTCAGTTCTTCTTAGTCTCCTCAGTCTTAGGCATCTGACCCAGTTCTTAAAGGGATAGTAATACTTCGTTTTAACTTAATTTTATTTTGTAGGCATTAAAAAAACATGAAGAATGATATAAGTCTTATCTCTCGTACCTTTTTGGTTTAAGAGACATTCACAAACAAAGTATCCCCCCCGTTCAACCAGATCAGAAGGGAGGTGCCCAGGTAGACTGCAGAGAGGGACAATCTTCAATTAAGATAAGGGTAAAACCTGAAAAACTTGTCAAGGGGGGAAGGGCTTTCATTGTTCTCATAGGAAGAAGATTGCCCCCTGCTGTTATCTGTCTGGTCTATGGACTGCATTCCACATCTGAGAAGAGATGGCTTACACTAGGTAAAAGGGGCGGGAGGGGACACTTTGCTTGTGAATATCTCATAAACCATAAAGGTTTGAGAGATAAGATTTATATCATTCTTCATGTTTTTTAATGCCTGCAAAATAAAATAAAGTTAAAATGAAGTGTTACTATCCCTTTAAGTCAATAGAAATGTTTGGTGCATTTAGTTTGCCTTCCAGTTACTCCACTTGTTCTCAGTACATCAGCCCCTCTGTTGTGTATCTGTGTTGTTAGTAGTATGGAATGTTGATGGCTGGACAGTGTTGTTCCGTGCTATCATTTTATTGCAAGGTAAGATACTGAAACACAGCGCAGGTAGCGCAGACAGCAGGAAGATCAGTTTGGACATATTTTCTTGAGTGCCAGGAAGAGACTTCAAAATGTAGGCGCCAGGACACACATTCATATTTTATTCCTCTATATTAAGCATATTGGTCAGCTGATGTCAAAGTAATCCCTGTTGCTAGAGATATCGCCATCACATGTTGAGTAGCTAACAGTTTAACCCTCTGAGTGCCAGAGAGATATCCAAGCATTGCGTTGCAATGCGTTGTATACCTCTCTGGTGTTCAAAGGGTTAAACTTTGCATTGGTTCTAAACATGTTTTAGGGAGGAAAGATTTCATCAAGGTGCGGGAGAAGCAGCTTATCAAATACTCTGCTCTTTCCCAGAACTTTGCTGAGATCGTTGATGGATACTTTCGGTTATTTAAAGGGATAGTAATGTTTCATACTAAAAGCAGCTCTAATTAATCTTCATAGTATTTGGACTTTGGAGAGTGTTATTTCAATTCTGTCAGAGTTGTAGTACAAGAGTAATTCAATGACAAAGTATCCCCCTCCTGCCCCTTTTACTGATGTAACACTGCTCAGCCAGATCAGAAGGGAGGTGCCCAGGTAGACTGCAGAGAGGGACAATCTTCAATTAAGATAAGGGAAAAACCTGAAAAACTTGTCAAGGGGGAAGGGCTTTCATTGTTCTCATAGGAAGAAGATTGTCCCCTTCTGTTATCTGTCTGGTCTATGGACTGCATTCCACATCTGAGAAGAGATGGCTTACACTAGGTAAAAGGGGCGGGAGGGGAAACTTTGCTTGTGAATATCTCTCAAACTATAAAGGTTTGAGAGATAAGACTTAAATTTTTCTTCATGTTTTTTTAATGCCTACAAAATAAAATAAAGATAAAACAAAGTATTACTATCCCTTTAAAGGGATAGTAATGTTTCACAAAAAAAGCAACTCCAACTAATCTTCATAGTATTTGGGCCATGGAGGGTGTTATTTCAATACTGTCAGAGTTACATAGAAGTTTAGGTTGAAAAAAGACTTGTGTCCATCAAGTTCAACCCTTTTCCTATTCCTGCTTACCGCCTTTGATCCAAAATAACACAAAAAATCCCCTCAACACAGCAATTTCAAATTCCGCTTTGAATGGGAGGAAAAAAATTCCTTCTTGATTCCAAATAGCAATCAGATTTCTCCTTGGATCAACAAGCACTAAATAAATATTAATTCCAATACTGACATACATAGCCCTCCATGTTCTGCTCTTTTAAAAAAGTATACAGGCCCCTTTCAAAGGCATCTAATGTATTCGATAGCACCACCTCCTCAGGCAGTGAATTCCATACCTTTATTGTCCTTACCGTAAAGAATCCCTTCCGCTCTTCAAGACAACATCTCCTATCCTCAAGTCTATGTGGGTGACCCCTTGTCCTTTGTACTGTTCTGTTAACAAACGGGAGACAAAGAATTGTGAGGAGCACCCATAAAGCACAAGCAAGGTAAAGTGTGTTTTTCTAGGCATGGTAGCCTCTCAGTGGTGCTACAACCCACGTTTTTCACTCCCGTGTGCCATTGCAGAGAGGAAATCTCCATATCCAACTGGTCCTGCCCACAAACAGTCCAGCTATGAAATGTCAGGCAAATCCACTCCGCACGAGAGAAACAGCATAGCCACAGACGTACGTTTCAGCCTATGTGGGCCTCGTCAGTGTGGTGCAGCTGGATCCTTCTAGGCACACGGAATCAAGGACACATGCTTGGGATGCCCTTATACTTAGAGAGACAAAGAGTTGTGAGGAGCACACATCAAGCACGAACAAGGTAAAGTGTCTTGTTCTAGGCATGGTAGCCTCTCAATGGTGCTACAACCCACGTTTTTCACTCCCATGTGCCATTGCAGAGAAGAAATATCCATCTCCATCTCCATCTCCATCTCCATCTCCATCTCCATCTCCATCTCCATCTCCATCTCCATATCCAACTGGTCCCACCCACAGACAGTCCAGCTCTGAAATGTCAGACAAATCCTCTCTGCACGAGAGAAACAGCATAACCACAGACGTACATTTCGGCCTATGTGGGCCTCGTTGGTGTGGTGCAGCTGAATACCTCTAGGCACACGGAATCAAGGCCACATGCCTGAGATGCCCTTATACTTAGGGAAACAAAAAATTGTGAGAAGCACCCATGAAGCATGAACAAGGTAAAGTGTCTTGTTCTAGGCATGGTAGCCCCTCAATGGTGCTACAATGCCCGTTTTTCACTCCCATGTGCCATTGCAGAGAGAAAATCTCCATATCCAACTGGTCCCGCCCACAGACAGTCCAGCTCTGAAATATCAGGCAAAGCCTCTCCGCACAAGAGAAACAGCATAACCACAGACGTACATTTCGGCCTATGTGGGCCTCGTCTGTGTGGTGCGGCTGAATCCCTCTAGGCACACGGAATCAAGGCCACATGCCTGGGCTGCCCTTATACTTAGGGAAACAAAGAATTGTGAGGAGCACCCATCAAGCACGAACAAGGTAAAGTGTCATGTTCTAGGCATGGCAGCCTCTCAAGGGTGCTACAACCCACATTTTTCACTCCCATGTGCCATTGCAGAGAGAAAATCTCCACATCCACATCCACATCCAACTGGTCCCGCCCACAGACAGTCCAGCTCCAAAATATCAGGCAAATCCTCTCCGCACGAGAGAAACAGCATAACCACAGATGTACGTTTCGGCCTGTGTGGACCTTGTCAGTGTGGTGCAGCTGAATCCCTCTAGGCACACGGAAGCAAGGGCCCATGCCTGGGATGCCCTTATACTTAGGGAGACAAAGAATTGTGAGGGGCACCCATCAAGCACAAACAAGGTAAAGTGTCTTGTTCTAGGCATGGTAACCTCTCAATGGTGCTACAACACACGTTTTTCACTCCCATGTGCCATTGCAGAGAAGAAATCTCCATATCCATATCCATCTGGTCCCGCCCACAGACAGTCCAGCTCTGAAATGTCAGGCAAACCCTCTCCGCACAAGAGAAACAGCATAACCACAGATGTACTTTTCGGCCTATGTGGGCCGCGTCAGTGTGGTGCAGCTGAATCCCTCTAGGCACACGGAATCAAGGGCACATGTCTGGGATGCCCTCATACTTAGGGAGACAAAGAATTGTAAGAAGTGCCCATCAGACACAAACCAGGTAAAGTATTTTGTTTTAGACATGGTAGCCTCTCAATGGTGCTACAACCCACATTTTACACTCCCATGTGCTATTGCAGAGAAGAAATCTCCATATCCAGCTAGTCCCACCACAGACAGTCCAGCTCCCAAATATCAGACAAACCCTCTCCACACAAGAGAACCAGCCTAACCACAGCTATACACTTCAGACTACATGGACCTCATCTGTGTGGTGCAGCTAAACCCCTCTAGGGGCACGGAAGCAAGGGCCCATGCCTGGGATGCCCTTATATTTAGGGAGACAAAGAAGTGTGAGGAGCACTCATCAAGCACGAACAAGGTAAAGTGTCTTGTTCTAGGCATGGTAGCCTCTCAATGGTGCTACAATCCACGTGAAAAACGTGACTTGTAGCACCATTGAGGAGTCACTATGCCCAAGAACAAGACACTTTATCGTGTTCATTCTCGGTGGGTGGTCCTCACAACATTTGTTTTTTTTTTTGTCTCCCTAAGTGGAAGGGGATACCAGGCATGGGCCCTTGCTCTCCATGTGTCTAAAGGGAATCAGCTGCACAACACTGAAAAGGCCCATATAGGCTGAAATGTACATCTCTGGGTTTTGCCTGACATTTTGGAGCTGGACTGTCTGAGGGCAGAACCAGACTGATATGAATATGGAAATTTCCTCTCTGCAATAGCACAGGGGAGTGAAAAACATGACTTGTAGCACAATTGAGGGGTCACTATGCCAAGAACAAGACACTTTATCGTGTTCATTCTTGAGGGGTGCTTGTCACAACATTTGTTTTCTGTTAATGAATGAGTTAAGTTGTCAGTGGCGTAACTAGAAGCCACCGGTCCCTGGCGCAGAAATTGCCATGGGCCCCTCTGACCACATTGTCTCCACATTGCCCCCCAAAACCATCACATTGCCCCGTGTTCATCTCCTACCTCCATCACCTTCCCCATTTCTGCACGGTTCTCAGTAATGCAGAGGGCTGGGAGATGATGTCATCTTCCAGCACTCTGCATTACTAGAGCAACGGGAAATCAGCTGAGTTGCTGCAGGTGCGTGGCGATGGGGTCGCAGGGGGCGGCTGGGCCCCTGGAGTGACTGGCCTGGTCGCAGGTGAGACCCCTATTGTTACACCACTGCAAGTTGTACTTCAAGCATAATTGAATGGCAAAGATTCCCCCTCCCGCCCCTTTTACCTAGTGTAAGCCACCTTTTGTCAGATGTGGAATCTGGTCTCCTGACCAGACAGCTCATAGAAAGGGACAATCTTCTTACTGTGATCATAAGAAAAACACTGCCCCCATTGACAGGTTTTTCCTTCTGCTCACTGAAGATTGTCCCTCTCTGCGATCCATCCAGACAGTCTTGCTGCTCTGAGGTGAGCAGTTACATCAGTAAAAGGGGCAGGAGGGGGATACTTTATCATTGAATTACTATTGAACTACAACTCTGACAGTACTGAAATAACACTCCCCATGGCCCAAATACTATGAAGATTAATTGGAGCTGCTTTTATTGTGCAACATTACTATCCCCTTAACAGTAATCCATCATATTCCTCTGCCTTGTGTATGAGAATCAGGGAAATACAATGAAAACCTGGAGAAAATTCCAACATAGAGACAATACAAACAGATACAGTGCATGTGTATGCTTGTGTGCTTGCCTATAATGGGATCCCCCTGCTTGAAGCTGGTGGATGCAATTTGACAATCTTTCTGTCATGCTGACTAACAGGACAGGAGGAGAACGCATAGGGCAGAGGATGCGGATTACTATGCAGAAGAGACCTTGAACCTCCAGCCACAAAGAGATACAGGAGTGAGTGGAAACAATTTATGAAAACTATGTGGGGAGCCACTGGTTGGCAAAAAAGCAAACTTGTAAGGCCGCCACTGAAGAACAGTTTTAGAGCCAAGGTGAGGTGCGTAGCTAGTGAGTGATGTGGACTGCAATGAGATCCTGCAGTGGCTACAAGCTGTGGGAATTGTTGTTGAACCCAAGTTCACATAACCAGTGCTGATTAAGTCGGACACAGGCCGGGATGGTCTCACTTGCTCATTGATGGAAGCGCTCACGGGTAAGAAACAGAACAAGAGGCTGACAAACGTTCTTGAGATCTCAGGAGCCAAATGTTCATGCAAAATGAGGTTAGGAAAGTAGTTGAGATGAGAGTAGGTGGCAAACAACCTCGGTCAGGATTTACAAGTCAGTGTCCAATGGGGAATAATGTAATCAAAGTTCTGGAACATTAGTCAGAAAGATACTGTACATGTGCATTGAAGTGCCTGTGAGGCTGATTGATATAGGCCTCAGGGATGTGTCCAGAAAAGCAGACAGGATAACAGGTAATAGCAGAGCTGAACAAGTAGCGCAGTCCCGGTAAACATGCAGAGCTACAAGTAATAGCTGAACAGAACTTCCTGGAACAAGTGCTTATACTGTATTTTCATGGCTCATTGATAAAGCCCAATATGATCCAGCCATTGCTGAATAAGTGACTGGCTCATGTGCAATTTAATCCATTGATTTCCTTGTACATTCAAGCATTGGGGCTTGAAGTATTCCCACAAGTTAGGGTAAGTTAATCTGGGCAACACTCGTGTAGTGTTTTGAACACAGTGCTACCTGCCCAAAAATAACACTACTTGCCCCCAAAAGTGCTGTTCACATGGCCTTTCCTACCCTGACAGAATGTAGTAGAATGCAGCATGCTGCAACTTGGACGCATTCTGTAGTGAGAAAATCCACATTGAAGCAAGTTTAAAGGGATAGTAATACTTCATTTTAACTTTATTTTGTAGGCATTAAAAAAATATGAAGAATGATATAAGTCTTATCTCTGAAACCTTTATGGTTTAAGATATATTCACAAACAAAGTATCCCCCCCTGTTCAACCAGATCAGAAGGGAGGTGCGCAGGTAGACTGCAGAGAGGGACAATCTTCAATTAAGATAAGGGAAAAGGCTGAAAAACTTGTCAAGGGGGGCAGGGCTTTCATTGTTTTCATACAAAGAAAATTGTCCCCTTCTGTTATCTGTCCTGTCATACAACCAGACTCACATCTGAGAAGAGATGGCTTACACTAGGAAAAAGGGGCGGGGAGGGGAACTTTGCTTGTGAATATCTCATAAACCATAAAGGTTTGAGAGATAACACTTATATCATTCTTCATGTTTTTTTAATGCCTACAAAATAAAATAAAGTTAAAACGAAGTATTACTATCCCTTTAAAGTGGAAGTCAAAGATGCTCAGCTAGGAACGAGCTTGTAATACAAATTTGGAGGATCTCTAGGAATAGTATCGTACCCAGGGTGCAATCTCTTTTAGCTCCTGAGTCCAATTCAAAGAGAAAAAAACATCCTAAAGCATATCATATTGGCTCTGCCATAACAGCAGTCCAACCACAAAATGCCAGGTAATTCCTCTCTGAACAAGAGAATCAGCCAACACCAAACATACATTTCAGCCTTGTTGGGTCTCGTCAGTGAGGTGTAGCTGATCTGTCTAGGCACTGTGTGAGAGAGGGGTCCAGTGCTGGATTCACTTATTACCCTTGAGGTGACAAATCTCAAAGGTAATTTACATATGTAAAGTGGAAGTGAGAGACACTCAACTAGGAACGAACCTGCAATACAAATTAGCATGCTCTATAGGAATGGTGTCCTACTCAGGGTGCAATCTCTTTTAGCTCACTAGTGCCTTTCACAGAGAGGAAACATCCTAAAGCACATCATATTGGTTCTGCCATAACAGCAGTCCATCCATGACATATCAGGCAATTCCCCTCTGAAGCAATGAGAGCAAGGGTCCACATCTGGATTATCCTTTACACTTAGAGAGAGAAGCCAAGTGTTTCGAAGAAACAAGTAAAAAAATTATGTGAGAGGCTCTGAGCACGAACAAAAGCACAAAGGCCTGTTCTCCAGCTAGTCACCCCTGAAGAGCATCATATTTTAGCTCTCTAGTGCCATTACAGAGAAGAAATTTCCACATACATATCAGACTAATCTCACCCATAAGGCCGGTCCAGTACCAAAACGATGGGCAAGTCCCCTCTGCACGGAAAAACCAGCTAACCCCAGACATACGTTTTGGCCTTATTTGGGCCTCATCAGTGAGGTGCAGCTGGCTTCCCTAGGCACTGAGAGCAAGGGTCCACGTCTGGATTACCCTTTACACTTAGGGAGAGACCCCAAATGTTTCAAAGAAACAAGTAAAAACATTATGTGAGAGGCTCGGAGTACGAACAAAAGCACAATGGCCTGTTCGCTGGCTAGTCACCACTCAAGAGCATCACATTTTAGCTCTCTAGTGGCATTACAAAGGAGAAATTTCCACATACATATTAGACTAATCCCGCCCATAAGGCCGGTCCAGTCCCAAAAAGATGGGCAAGTACCCTCTATACAGAAAAACCAGCTAACCACAGACATACGTTTCAGCCTTATTTTGGCCTTGTCAGTGAGGTGCAGCTGACTTCCCTAGGCACTGAGAGCAAGGGGTCCATGTCTGGATTATCCTTTACACTTAGGGAGAGACCCCAAGCATTTCGAAGAAACAAGTCAAAAATTATGTAAGAGGTTCTGAGCACAAACAAAAGCAGAAAGGCCTGTTCTCCAGCTAGTCACCGCTCAAGAGCATCACATTTTAGCTCACTAGTGCTATCACAGAGAAGAAATTTTCACATACATATTAGACTAATCCCGCCCTTAAGGGCAGTCCAGTACCAAAACGATGGACAAGTCACCTCTGCACGGGAAAACCAGCTAACCCCAGACATATGTTTCGGCCTTATTTGGTCCTCGTCAGTGAGGTGCAGCTGGCTTCCCTAGGCACTGAGAGCAAGGGGTCCACGTCTGGATTACCCTTTACACTTAGGGAGAGACCCCAAGTGTTTCAAAGAAACAAGTAAAAACATTATGTGAGAGGCTCGGAGTACGAACAAAAGCACAATGGCCTGTTCGCTGGCTAGTCACCACTCAAGAGCATCACATTTTAGCTCTCTAGTGGCATTACAAAGGAGAAATTTCTACATACATATTAGACTAATCCCGCCCATAAGGCCGGTCCAGTCCCAAAAAGATGGGCAAGTACCCTCTGTACAGAAAAACCAGCTAACCACAGACATACGTTTCAGCCTTATTTTGGCCTTGTCAGTGAGGTGCAGCTGACTTCTCTAGGCACTGAGAGCAAGGGGTCCATGTCTGGATTATCCTTTACACTTAGGGAGAGACCCCAAGCATTTCGAAGAAACAAGTCAAAAATTATGTAAGAGGTTCTCCAGCTAGTCACCGCTCAAGAGCATCACATTTTAGCTCACTAGTGCTATCACAGAGGAGAAATTTTCACATACATATTAGACTAATCCCGCCCTTAAGGGCAGTCCAGTACCAAAACGATGGACAAGTCACCTCTGCACGGGAAAACCAGCTAAACCCAGACATATGTTTCGGCCTTATTTGGGCCTCGTCAGTGAGGTGCAGCTGGCTTCCCTAGGCACTGAGAGCAAGGGTTCCACATCTGGATTACTCTTTACACTTAGGGAGAGACCCCAAATGTTTCAAAGAAACAAGTCAAAAATTAAGTGAGAGGCTCTGAGCACGAACAAAAGCACAAAGGCCTGTTCTCCAGCTAGTCACCGCTCAAGAGCATCACATTTTAGCTCTCTAGTGCCATTACAGAGAAGAAATTTCCACATACATATTAGACTAATCCCGCCCATGAGGCCGGTCCAGTACCAAAATGATGGGCAAGTCCCCTCTGCACAAAAACACCAGCTAACCTCAGATGTACATTTTGGCTTTATTTGGGCCTCATCAGTGAGGTGCAGCTGGCTTCCCTAGGCACTGAGAGCAAGGGGTCCACGTCTGGATTACTCTTTACACTTAAGGAGAGACCCCAAGTGTTTCGAAGAAACAAGTAAAAAAAAAGTCATGTGAGAGGCTCTGAGCACGAACAAAAGTACAATGTCCCGTTCGCTGGCTAGTCACCGCTCAAGAGCATCACACTTTAGCTCACTAGTGCCATTACAAAGGAGAAATTTCCACATACATATTAGACTAATCCCGCCCATAAGGCCGGTCCAGTACCAAAGTGATGGGCAAGTCTCCTCTGCACGGAAAAACCAGCTAACCCCAGACGTACGTTTCGGCCTTATTTGGGCCTTTTCAGTGAGGTGCAGTTAACTTCCCTAGGCATTGAGAGCAAGGGTTCCACGTCTGGATTACCCTTTACACTTAGGGAGAGACCCCAAATGTTTCAAAGATACAAGTCAAAAATTATGTGAGAGGCTCTAAGCACGAACAAAAGCACAAAGGCCTGTTCTCCGGCTAGTCACCGCTCAAGAGCATCACATTTTAACTCTCTAGTGCCATTACAGAGAAGAAATTTCCACATACATATTAGACTAAGCCCGCCCATGAGGCCTTTTGGCCTTATTCGGGCCTCATCAGTGATGTGCAGTCGGCTTCCCTAGGTACTGAGAGCAAGGGGTCCACGTCTGGATTACTCTTTACACTTAGGGAGGGACCCCAAGTGTTTCGAAGAAACAAGTAAAAAAATAATGTGAGAGGCTCTGAGCACGAACAAAAGCACAAAGGCCTGTTCTCAGGGGAGGGCTGGCAACTTGTGGCCTGGGGGGCAAATACAATCTACTGGCCCATTTCTTCAGTCGCTCCAGCCCAGTGTCCCAACCCATCCCCTTTAGTTACTTTTAATATTCGTATTAATGCTGTTAAGTAAGGTAAACTAGACCACATAGCTTACAGTTGAAATGCGGCTTCTCTACTGATACCATAAAGCTTACAACTTAAGTACAGCAACATGACTGATACCATAGAGCTTACAAGGGAAATGGGTTTTGCTGTTAGTGTAGCTCTATTTGGATTGTAGCTCTGTGATATCATTTATGTAGTTCCATTTCAATTGTAAGCTCTGTGGTATCACTAGTGTAACTCCATTTACAGCAGCAATTGGGAGACTGAGTGAGGCAGTGGCCCACTGGCCCAGACTAGTGATGAGCGAGCGTGCTCGGCCGATGCTCGGATCGGCTCGAGCATCGCTCTGCTCGGCACATGGCGGTACTCGTCGAGTACCGCCATGTGCTCTCCCGCCATGTTCGGGTGGCGGGGATCTGTGCCGGAAGAGGCACAGATCCAAAGACGCTCCGCTGGACCACCAGGGACTGGAGGTACGGGGGCATTGCGGAGATGAAGGGGGCATTGCGGAGATGAAGGGGGACATTGTGGAAGAGGGGCATAGACTCTATGCCCCTCTTCCACAATGTCCCCCTTCATCTCCGCTATGCCCGTCTTCCACAATGTGCCCCTTCATCTCCGCTATGCCCCTCTTCCACAATGTGCCCCTTCATCTCCGCTATGCCCCTCTTCCACAATGTCCCCCTTCATCTCCTCTATGGCATAGAGGAGATGAAGGGGGACATTGTGGAAGAGGGGCATAGCGGAGATGAAGGGGGACATTGTGGAAGAGGGGCATAGCGGAGATGAAGGGGCACATTGTGGAAGAGGGGCATAGCGGAGCTGAAGGGGGACATTGCGGAGCTGAAGGGGGACATTGCGGAGCTGAAGGGGGCATTCTGAGATGAAGGGGGCATAGCGGAGATGAAGGGGGCATTGACCAGGCACCCTCCCCTCATCAGAGCAGGGGGTGCCTGGTGTTGCCCCATTCATTTCAATGGGGCTCGGGTGCTCGGCCGAGCACTCGAGCCTCAGGGGGTGCTCGGTCAGAGCACCCGAGCACCCGAGCACCGGGGTGCTCGCTCAACACTAGCCCAGACATGTGACCAGCCCAGGGGGCAATTGCCCCTCTGCCCCCCAGGCCAGCCCTCCCCTGCCTGTTCTCCAGCTAGTCACCACTCAAGAGCATCACATTTTAGCTCTCTAGTGCCATTACAGAGGAGAAATTTCCACATACATATTAGACTAACCCCACCCATAAGTCAGCCCAGTATCAAAATGATGGGCAAGTCCCCTCTGCACAGAAAAGACAGCTAACTCTAGATGTACATTTTAACCTTATTTGGGCCTCTTCGGTGAGAAGCTGCTGACTTCCCTTAGCACTGAGAGCAAGGGGTCCACATCTGGATTACCCTTTACACTTAGGGAGAGACCCCAAGTCTACGTCTGGGGTTAGCTGGTTTTTCCATGCAGAGCTTAATAATATATCTATTATTCAGGGCCGGATTTACATTCCAGGCTCCCATAGGCAAGGCACTCTGGGCACTCTTAGCTCCACCCATGTCCACACCCCACTCCTCACATGACCATGCAACCAGTCTCATCCACTGTTTCCTTGCACAGAATATACCTTTGGCCTACAACAAGCAAGGGTATAAAAGCTTTAACCTCTTGGTTGCTAGAGAAACCTCCAATGCATTGCAGATCTCACTAGCTTCCAAGGGGTTAAATAATAGCCTGTAAAGGGGTGTATAAGCTACTGCGTGGATACAGAGATTGCTCTGGCCCCACCCACAATTCAGAATGTGGGTGTAGCCAGCACAGCTGAGACACCTCTCAAAATCTTGAGCTCCAGGTAGGTTAGGGTGACCACATTTCCGTTCTGCTATTCCAGGACATGTGGTCACCCTACTCCTCTTCATCTCCACATTGCCCCTTGATGCCCTACCTTGAGTCCCTGGTAGTCTAGCGGTGTGGAAAGTGCTCTGTGCCTCCTCCGGCACAGAGCTGAAGCTCCCGCGCGCAGTGCTCAGTAATGCAGAGCGCTGGGAGATTATGTCATCTCCCAGCGCTCTGTATTACTAGAGCGCTTGCCTCCAGGAGATCAGCTGGATTGCCGCCCTGGATGTCAGCCTGCAAACCGTGTGTCACATCATGGACGCCGCGAGGGAGCGCTGATTTATGCCACCAAGTGCTCCCTCGCTGCGTCCATGATGTGACACACCGCTTGCAGGCTGACATCCAGGGCGGCATATTTAAAAAAAAACAAACACTGGGACACTGTGTGGGTGGCTTGGCTTCATTCCGGGACACTTCATTGTCCCGGTGGGAGATGACCCAGGAAGCGGGACATAGGCTGCAAATAAGGGACAGTCCCGGACATTCCGGGACCCGTGGTCACCCTAAGGTAGGTGCCTAGCCTGCCTATCGGGAAATCCGGCCCTGCTATTCTTGATCACTTTTCATTAGATTTATTGCAAAGGCTTGTATTGATCACACTTACAGTACATCTGTGAAAAACACAACATAATTAATGCCAGAATAAAATTATGTTAAAGTAAATTGCCACCTGTCAGCATTTCAGTGCTAATTACAGGATCCGTCTGTCGGCTTAATCAGCGAGATTGACCTGCCTCGTGATATATCTGTATCTTCTAGGATAATGGTAACAAGCTGACCTGCGGTGGAGACGTTGATGTATATACCTTATTAGAATATGTAACAAAAGGAGGTCCTGCAGACTGGACTGAGTGTTGTAAAAAGTGTTATAGATTATTTCTCTGTAAAACCGTTGATGATATTGACATCTCAAATGCATTCTGACTGAACTTTCTGTCTAACAGAGTTATTAGGCGCTGAAGCTGATCAGCAACAGACAGATTTAACCCTTTGAGTGCCAGAGGGGTACGCAACGCATTGCTTTGCAATGCATTGCATACCCCTCTGGCACTCAAAGGGTTAAAGGCGATACTATCAATTAAAGGGATTGTAATGTCATGTCTTGGGCACAGACACACAGACCATAATATGGATGTAAAACAGGCCACAGCTTTATTGAATTAACAACTTCCATACAACAACCAGTTTATGAACCCTTGCCAAGAATCTGGGACATAATCCTATGTCCCCACCCCTACTGA
>CM074725.1:26657987-26660487 GCA_037306005.1 Rhinophrynus dorsalis | reverse complement strand
TAGACACTTCCACTCTTAAAGACACACACACTTGGATACACACAGACACCGGCTTACACACACACACACATATATATATATATATATATATATATATATATGTATATATATATAAACACACACACACACACATATATATATATGTATGTGTGTATGCCGGTGTCTGTGTGTATCCAAGTGTGTGTGTCTTTAAGAGTGGAAGTGTCTTAAAGACACACACACTTGGATACACACAGACACCGGCATACACACACACACACACACACATATATATATATATATCTATATATATAAAAGAAGACTTTGTGCCTGCCAAAACACACCCAGGGGTGGTATTAAGGAGGAGTTACTGTTCCCATTGGGTGATTCAATCATGCAGGGAGTTGGCCCGCCCCCACTATGCAGCCCCGCCCACCACTATCAAAGTCAGAAAAAAACAATATGGCCGCCACTTGCTCCTACACCACAGACAAACACACATGCCCCACTCACACAGCACCAAACTCACACACATGCCCCACTCACACACACAGACCACCACACACACATATGCCCCACTCACACAGCACCACACACACACACACATGCCCCACTCACACAGCACCACACAAACACACACACATGCCCCACTCACACAGCACCACACACACACACACATGCCCACTCACACAGCACCAAGCAGACATGCCCCCACTCACACACACAGCACCACATACACCACATACACACACAAAGCCAGAAATACATATGGCTGACACACACAAACACAGTCACTCACCCTGACTCCCAGTGGCCTCAGCAGGACCTGTACTGCAGCACCAGAGGAACAAAATTGCACTCAAAGGGTTAAGGTAGGTCCTCATTGCTCAATTATTTCTTCACTGTCATCATTTGGCATGCAAGAACACAGGACAGACAGCCATCAGATTCACACTTAACCCACTGACTGCCACAGGGTTGTGTATCAAGTTTTACCCCTCAGGGAGTGTGTTCAAACCCCTCACACTGTAAACTTGCATTTTCCTCCCACTTCTCCTCCTCCCCCAGCCTATTACTAACACTTTTCCTCATTTATGTTAAGCCCCGCCCCCTACTTGCGATTAAGCCCCACCCACTTTTAACCCAGATTGCCCCATTGCTCTCTCCACATCAGCACCGCATGAGGGACTCCACAAGTAAAAATTCCAGGTATAACACACTCATGCCCCACTCACACAGCACCAAACAGCCATACACACACAGCAAAGCCAGAAAGAAAGATGGCTGACACACAGTCACTCACCTTGACTCCCAGTGGCCTCAGCAGGACCTGTAGTAAAGCCACTGAACGGTGCTGCATCACCAGGGGAACAAAATGGCACTCAAAGGGTTAAGGTAGGCCCTCATTGCTGAATTACTTCTTCACTGTCACCATTTGCCATGCAAGACACAGGACAGACAGCCATCAGATTCACACTTAACCCACTGACTGCCACAGGGTTCTGTATCAAGTTTTACCCCTCATGGAGTGTGTTCAAACCCCTCACACTGTAAACTTGCATTTCCCTCCCACTTCTCCTCCTTCCCCAGCCTATTACTAACACTTTTTCACATTTATGTTAAGCCCCGCCCCCTACTCGCGATTAAGCCCCACCCACTTTTAACCCAGATTGCCCCATTTGTCTCTCCACATCAGCACCACATCAGTCCCCTCTAGGGACTTCACAAGTCAGTGTTCCCAGGTATGAACACACTTCCCACTGCTATTTAACTCTGACATGCCTCTCTATACCTTAACCCTTTGAGTGCCAGAGGGGTACACAACTCATGAGCACATGTGTTTCTGCTCATATATGTTGCGTGTCTGTGTGTGTACATCTCTGTTACATATGTGTGTCCATATGTGCATCTCCAGTGTGTCTGTGTGTACATGTCTTTTGCATGTTTCTGCCGCTCACTGTGTGTATGTGCATACCTCCCAACATTTCACAGGGCCAAAGAGGGACACGTTAGTTTTAGGTGATATTATTGGGGGTGTGGCTGGTGGGTGGGGCATTAGTAAGAATTTTTAGGTTATTTCATGACCTATTACTGGCTATTTATGTAACTGAATAAATTATTTAGTTCAAATCAAGACCAAAGTATTTAATTTGCACAGACTAATGTATAAACACATATACTGAAGTTTATTGCTTTATTGCTGTAGAGCAAAGTAATACACACCACACAGTCAGGGCTGGTGCAAGGATTTTTGCCACCCTAGGCAAAACCTAATTTTGCCGCCCATTTCGCTCCGCCCCTTGTGTCCCACCCCTTTATACCCCGCCTACTTATACCCAACCTCTTTTCATGATTGTCCTCTCTCTGCCCCCTGAGCCACTCTGCCCCTGTTCTGGAGATGCCTGTAAGAGATGCCCCCCACCAGCTCCAACTTGCCCCTTATCAGCTTCACTTTGGCCCACCAGCTCCACTTTGCCCCTATCAACTCCAACTTGCCCCCATCAGCTCCAACGTGCCCCCA